>AWOL01S0052393.1:48863-70460 GCA_000715115.1 Nicotiana otophora | reverse complement strand
CGTGCATACATATAACAGTATCAACTAGGTGGGAGAAATGCCAATAACAATAAAAGAAATAAAGCGGAGGCATATAGAAAGCAACAACGACTACAAGTCACATAGAAAGCATAGGTGCACAATAACGTCTCAAGATAAAGGCATGAATGTATACACAACAAAACGATATCATAATATAGTGTATGTCCCTTGTCCTCGCCTGCACGGAAACACCCTTCGTGCCATGAATATATGATAATATAAAAATAATTGCACGGCATCACCCTTCGTGCTTTTACTCTCATCCTCACCTGATAATATAAATGAAATAGCACGGCATCACCCTTCGTGCTTTACACTCTCAATGGCACGGCATCATTCTTCGTGCTTTACACTCTCAAATGGCACGGCATCACCCTTTGTGCTTTACACTCTTTCTTACCAAGCACATGTATAACATTAACAAGCAAGGTAGGAAGCATAAATAATATCAATGAGAGTGTTTAAACCATAACAAAAAACAACAATTCATATCATATTTTTCCACTAACCACAACCAAATTCCAAGTATGTAGCAGAATCAATAAATTTCTCAACAAATAGCCCAAGGCTCCACACAACGTATAATAAACGTCAAAACAATCAATAGAGATGAAAAATACTCAATACAGGGCAACGCCTTCATTAGTCCAAATTCTTGAAAATTATATTAACTCCTCAATTTAAGCTTATTTAATAAATATTGCAGATAAGGATTCCATCATGAATTTAATTCCAAGAAAAATATCAAATCAACAAACACACGGAATTCACATAAAATTCAAGTGACAATAACACCAAATTATTATATAACATACAAACTTGATAAATGAGGAACGAGGCGTAATATTTCAAGGATTTACTAATGCCAATAATTATCTAATTTAATACATAAGAATGCCTAAAACTTTAACCAATAAAATCTGCACATATAAGTCCGAGTACGTACTCGTCACCTCGCGTACACGGCTTTTCACATTTCACAAATAGCACATAAGACTCGATGCCTAAGGGGTAATTTCCCCACTCGAGGTTAAGCAAGACACTTACCTTATTGAAGTTATGCCGATATTCTAAAATCGCCTTCTTGCTTGAATTTAACCTCCAGACAACTCAAATCTATCCAGTTCAGTTGTATAATTTCATTAAAATTCATCAAAAATAATTCCGGATAATAATACGTTGACTTAAAAATTTATTCCAAAAAGTCAACAAAATGTCAACAAAAGTCAATGCGGGGCCCGCCTCTCAGAACCCAACATAGTTTTTATGAAATCCGAACACCCATTCCAATTCGAGTTCAACCACATCAATTTTATCAAATTCCGATACCATTTCGTCCCTCAAATAGTGATTTTTCATTTTGAAAATTTTCTTCAAAAACCACCCCTTTTTCTCAACTCAAAACACAATTTAAATGATAAACATAAAGATAGAATCATGAAAATAAATAGATTCTAGGTGAAGAACACTTACCCAATCGATTTGCTTGAAAACCCCACAAGGAATCGCTCAAAACCCAGCTCTACAAGTCAAAATGTGATAAAAATGGCCTAACCCTCGATTTGGAAAACTTATAATCTACCCAGGTCTGAAAGCATCGCGAACGTGGAGAAAGACTCGCGTTCGCGAAGAAGGAAGGTAAGGCTGTCCAAAAAAAAACCTTCGCGAATGCGAGGGAAGGAGTGCGAATGTGAAGAACAAGGGACGGAACCTACGCGAACGCGAAGAAGAAATATGAGGCTGCCATGAAGAGCTTCGCGAACGCAAGTGGCTAATCGCGAACGCAATGGAGGAAAAGGCAAACCTTCGCGAACGCGAAGAAGAAATATGGGGTGGTCAGCAGTAACACTTCACGTTCGCGAAGAAGAACACCAGAAGACAGAACAACAGTTCAAAATAAGAGGAAAATGACCCGTAGCCCATCCGAAACTCACCCGAGGCCCCCGGGACCCCGTCCAAACATACCAACAAGTTCCATAAGCTAACACGGACTCGCTCGAGGTCTCAAATCACATCCAATAATGTCGAAACTACAAACCGCACCATGAATCGAACTCATGAACTTCCAAAACTTCCAACTTCGAAAACTCGTGTCAAATTTTGCAGGCAAGTCCCAAATAATATAACAGAGCTGTTCCAACTCTTGGAATTGCATTCCGACCCCGATATCAAAAAGTCCACTTCCGGTCCAAAACTTTACAAATTCGACCTTCGCCATTTCAAGCCTAAATCAGCTACAAACCTCAAATTCGTAGTCTGGACACGCTCCTAAGCCTAAAATCACCCAACGGAGCTGACGGAACTCCATTCCGGAGTCGTCTTCATATAGTTCCAACTATGATCAAAATCCTAAGACATAAGCTTCTGTTTTAGGGACTAAGTGTCCCAAATCACTCCGAATCATCCGTAAATCAAACTCGACCACACTTGTGGTTCATAATACATATTGCAAAGCTGCTCGAGACCTTAAGCTACTGAATGGGGTGCTAATTCTTAAAACGATAAGTCGGGTCGTTACACCTCCCCGGCACAAGCATTGCCTTGGGCCTTGAGTCCATTGGGAACTTTGAAGTGTCGGGGGAGTCAAAGGGAGCATCGACCTTGAGTGAAATTTCCTTCTTACCCCTTAATTCATTGACACATTTAGTTCTTTGGAGGTTTAATGTTTAATGACAACAAATGGTTTCAAAGTGAATTATTTGCTAAGCAGAACCCCCACATTAATATAAATTCCCAATGTATTGATTATTTTCTTGTTCCAATTTTTAGTTTATGTATATGTCATATATATTTTGAATATGTTGAGAATGTGGGATATACCTCTAATGACCTTTTTTTTGGGCATGTATACATTTGGGCCTGCTGAGTTCCTAAGGGATTCAGGCCAAAACCAGCTTTGCTGCATCTTTGAAGAGTCCAGTCCGCTATAACCGCGCCTCTCAATTTCTGGGCTACCTTATAGAGGCTCAACCTGTTACACCCTATGTTTTCGTATGTGAAAGTACACCATAAGTAAATTGAGGAAAGCTCGGAAATAAGATGTTACATCCCGCATTTTCGTACGTTAAAGTTTCGTCGTAAGTTAATCGACGTAAGTTCAGGAATGAGATTATTTTTGGATTATAAGTATTATGCTATTTCAAAACAAGTGATAAGTAAATTTGTGAAGGTGAGAGGACAAGCAAATCGAAGAAAATGAATTTTATCGAAGTTTGTCATTTTGAGATAAAATTCGGTCCAAGCTACAGTATCCCGTATTTATGGACTAGTGTCATACAAGGTACCACATGACTATGAAAGTAAGGTGTATGAGATATGTTAAAAGTGAGAATTATTTTAAATAATTTGAGATAATTCTTAACTATGTTAAGGCTATCCCTTCTTTCTTTTTGGCATGATTCATACGATACAAATGAAACAAGCAAAAGCACACCTTTCATAAATGACTCTATTCATAGAAGTACTAGGGGTGCCTATATTTTTGATTCCCCATGTGAATTATTATTATATCTTCTGTTCATGGGTCTCAGAAAAATACGTAGTTGATAAAATTTATCCAAAGGCATATTGATCTTATGATATGCCGAGAAGTCTTATTAACGTATTTCTTATGCATTTCATTCATTTATATATGTACATTGACCCATGACTAGATGGCGTTATATATATGTATATTATATGTATATGGGATATGGAAAACGGTTACGGCATTATATACGCACCACCACCTGATCAGCTGGTATACATTGATGATTTGCCCACAGTGGCCGAGATGATATGATGGGATACCCTCATAGGCTTGATGATGTTATGAACGCATATACCTATGCATGGCATGACATTTATACGCATACGCATGACATTATAAATATGAAATGATTCACAAAGCTATTCAGACTTACATGTTGAGTCTTTTTCTCAATGTTTCTCTATGTCTTTTATTTACTAATTTGCATTCCTTACATACTCGGTACATTATTTGTACTGACGTCCCTTTTCCCTGGGGACGCCGCGTTTTATGCCCGCATGTCCCGATAGATAGGTTGAGAGTCCTCCAATTAGGCTACTAGCTTAGCGAAAGATGTTGGTGCGCTCCATTTGCTCCGGAGTTGCTTATTTGGTCAGTATGATTTGGACATGTATTGATTAGTATGGTGGGGCTCTATCCCGACCTTTATGGTATTTATCTACTCTTAGAAGCTTGTAGACGTATATCATGTATGCAAAAGATTGTATGGCCTTGTCGACCTATGTTCAGTGTACGAGTGATCATTTTGGTCTTATAGGCCCTATGTCACATGTATAAGTTTGTATTACATGTTGGGTCGTTCAATGTTGAGTATTTCCTCATGTTTTATTCTACTTATCTCATGACAACCTCTCCGACTCATTTATCTATGATAGTATGATACGAAAGATACGTTATGTTGGTACTTGGTTGAGTAAGGTATCGGGTTCCCGTCGCGGCCCATTGGTTTGGGTCGTGACACAACCCTCAAAGTCCAGTCCTCTTTCCCTTACTACTCATTATTTTCATAGCCTAGCTTACTGCTTTCATTATTTTCGCTTACTGCCTTTGTTGTCTTATCGTATTTCATTACCATGTATTCAACACTCATATATTAGATTATATGCTTTATCTTCATACTTCATACCACATGAAACATAGGCAAACCTTAACTAATATAGGACTTAAAGGAAATTAGCTAGTAATTAATCTTTGCCCCCGCTAATTATAATTTGTTCATCTTGTACACTCACATTTCTTAACGATTTTGAAGCTCAGGCCTCTAATAAAAAATAGTAGCCCGTTTTCAAAAGGAAATCATAAAAGAATCGTTGGGTTATACTAACATGGAATGAAATCAGATTTTCTCATAAAAGCAATTAGGTACTCAAGTGAGTTTTCAAAGATCGCTCCATTTAGATTTTCTAACCAAGGTAAATTTAGAATCACTTTTCTACAAACATCTTTTAAAATTACACTCGCATCTATTCTTCAAAGTATTGACTTTCATAACTTAATAATGACAAGCCTTAAAATATGGACTATTTCAGAACTCTCTCAACCTTCAATAACTCTTTTACAATCTCTCATCCCTCTTAAGTCTTACATATACACACCCTCTAACATATAGTAAGACATGCCTTAGTAGTAATTAAGCATAGTATAAATAAATGATTCCTTAAAATTAGTCTAAGTCTTATGGAGCTACCTCGGGTAGATTTTAAGGGGTGCCTAACACCTTCTCCTTAGAAGAACAAAAACCCTTACCCATAATCTCAACGGTTTGCAGACCTATAAAGAATATGACTTAAAAATTAAATAGTTATCCTAGTATACCTTTAAATATTAGGTGGCGACTCTCTTTCATCAACAACAGAGAAACCACGGGTTGAATCCTATCTTGACTAGCGCAAAATAGGGTGCAACAATAGGCAAAAAACTAACCCAAGCCAGATGATAATATTAGACCTAAAAAGACATGTGGAATATCTAATAATTCTCGGTCAAGGTTACAAAAATTCTGATGGGAAGGGTTAAGCAGTTTTCAACTGGAAAAACACCCCGAGTCCAGCACGTAATTTCTTTTCAGGAAAAGGACCAAGGAGAGAAGTTGATCAAATGTTCAAGTTTTCATATGTCAAAATCAAACACTGGGAGGACTATATAGAAGAAGCATTGAACAAATATCTCAAGAATTTGAAGAAATATTGAAGAACAATTCTCAAAGAAACTTTGAAGAAGGAAAATTTCAAGCTCAAAGATCAAATGGGAAGTGAAGAATTAAGGATTCAACAAATACTCCCAAGAGCTATAAAATTGAGACTACAAAAATAGTCAAAGGATGAATATTGCCAAAATCTACTTGTAATTCTGCCACAAGAAAACAGTTGAAACAAATGATGTATATGAGTATTTGTCTTGTAAGTTCAAATAAAACTTCTCAAATTACTTTATATATTTACACCAATATGAAGATGAGACATCATCTTTATTAGGGTCTATTGCATATAAAGGGCCTCTTTTATGATTAAGACCGTATGTATTTAGCCACGACATATTAAGGCATTTATTCTATTGAGATGATGCAATAAAAGACTCGAGAAATTAAACAAGCACAAATAAGGAAAAACATGCTGAAAGTTGACAATATTGATAACTTGTGATAAGTCTTCAAAAGGAAAATATAAACTTCAATATATAAAAGAGAAACTAAGAAGCATCTTGGGGAGGAAGGTTTTCAGCAAAAGAGGGATCAGCTGGGGGACATAAAGTTGAAGGCTGAGGATCCGCCTCCGCATCTTCCTTGCTTAAATCACCTTTGAAACTTTCATTCTCGAATGTGTAAAATTTTTGTCTGTACTGAGTAGTTTCAACAGCTTCTTTAGCTTTGGAAAGTTTATCTTTGAGGTTGAAATCTTCTTAGCTAGCCTCAGTTAAAGTTTCAAGGCGAGTGCAGAGATAAGTCCAACTCACATCCAAAGTTAGCTTATCCACAAGAGCCTCGTAATCCATTTCAAACTGCTCAACTTCGGCCCTTAGGCTTTCTTTCTCAGCTTCAGCGGCATCATACGAAACTTTCAAAGGCTCCAGAGTATACTCTCGGAGCTTAATTTTGCTGGAGGAGGCACGAAGATCTTCCTGAACTTGGGTAAACTCTCGAACTACTTTGCCAATATATACTTCTTTTTTATTCAGAAGTTCTCTCAAACTCCAAGTCTTTTCGGTTGCCTTCGAATGTTGCTCAGTAAAAGTAGCCTCCATCCTGGCTTTTTCCTTCTCTACCTAATCTGTTGATGCTTTCACTACTGCCAGTTCAGTAATGGCTAGCTTGAGTTGTTGCTTCAAAGCATCCTTTTCCAACTGAAGGCTCTCAAATTGTTCCTTCCAGTTGTCAGCCTCTGTGCCTAACTCAACAACCTGCTGCTCAGTCCAAGCTAACCTTCTCATTAGCTTCGTGCCCGTTAAATTGATCTACAAGAAATAAAGGAAGAGGAAAGATGTTATATACCTGGGGAAGGGAGAAACGAAAGGATTAAAGGTAGAGAAATATACCTTAAGAGCAGAATGAATCACATCATTTATAAGAGTGATAGAAGAATGAGAGTCTAGTTTTTGCCTTTCAAGAGGGACGATAAGAGGTTTTAACCAAACAGTAGCCTGGTCAGGCTTCCTCAGCAGACTGATACCCTCAGGGACTTCAATTGTTATTTTTTTCATTCTACCCTTGTTGGAAGGACCAGGTTCATCTTGGGAAGCAGCAGCGGGAGAAACAGGACTCATGTGAAGAGTGACAAGAGGTGGTTCTTCATAAACAAAACCAAAATCCTTGTCAGCTTCAAATCCTTGAGCAAAATACTTCTCAACTAGAACTGAAGGGAGGTTCAAAGTTGGTTCAACAACCTCCTCCTCTAAAATCACCAGCGGGATTTCTTCGGGTTCATCAACCAAATGAAAAGGTATGGATTCCGAAGGCTGGGTTTAAGGGGCACTTTGTTTATCTTCTAAAATAAGTTTCCTCTTGAGTCTTCTTCACAAGTGAACCTTCTTCTTCTTCTTCCTCATCAGAAGCGAGAGGTTCTTTATTTTTCCTCTTCGAAGAGGACAAATTCAAGATACGCTCTTGGGAAGTATTGACGTCAAGTTTAACTGCAAGAGTGGGAGAGGGATGAACACCGTAGATGCCAGATTCTGAAATCCAAAAGGAAGAAATGTCAAAAAAAAAATGACAACAAAAATACACGCGATAAAAATAAAGCAGCATATCGTAAGTGTTAACTTTCCATTCAAACTTATGAGAAAGAAACTTCCATGTTCTCTTCTCTATAGGAGCAGCAAATAACATTAACTCAACCCATCCACAAAAGTTCGGTAGTTCACCAAAAACTTCCATGATTGCTAGAAAAAAATACATACGAGAGAATTAATATTCTAAGAGAGAAGGGAAGAAGGTAACAGATAACATAAGTAAAAAATAACTTACAAGAAATTCTATTTTTCGGAAAAAGACACGCTCTCGTTTCTCACCAACTCACGAGTTGGGACAACCACGAATCAGCTATAGCAAAACCTAGCATGGTCATCATTGGGGCCAACCAAGACTCGATTGCTCCTTGCCATGAGTGTGAAAATACCAGCACAAAAGAGCTTAGGAGAATATAAGTGAAGAAGATGCTGAAAAGTAAAAGGGACGGAAACTAAGCCTGACAAGTAACGAAGATACGCTACTACCCCCATACTATTGGACTTATTTTCCCAAGACACACATTGAAATAACAACAATTCCAGAATCACCGGATCTATTGGGGGTTGGAATCCAAGAGTAAAGGAATAGGTGTAGACGAATGAATAACCTTCACGATAAGTGGTTATACGGTCGTCTACACCAAGAGCTACGATTGAAAAGTTAGGTTTTCAATAGAACTCTTTACGAGAAAGAGGAAGAAGACTAGACTTAATAAGAGATAGGTAACAGTCATAATGATTGCGACCTACTATTGAGATAACCACTTTATTTTATACCTCACAATCAGAGATAAAAGATAAGTCATATGGAATAATCCCCAAAATTAGGGGTTAGGGCAATGGTTCATTGGAATCTCTAGTTTAGATCTGGGAGTAGTAGAAGTTTTGGCCTTGGAAGAGGAGGCATACTTTGAAGAACTCTTCTTAAAAGAAGAGGTGTTTCTATTCGATATCGAACCTAGGCAACAAAGCCTACCACCCCTACTTCTACTCCTAATTAACCGGAGCTACTGTGAAAGGGAGGTCATCTACTATTATAGTACGATGAGGATCAGAAGATGTAGAAGAATTTGAAGATTTAGAAGCCTTTGTTAAGGAGAAGAAAGAAAGATGAACGGAGAGGGAAAACCGCTAAGAAGGTTTGAGGAAGAAGGAAAAGACGAAAGAAAGTAAAAAACGTTTTAGATTACTGATGATTCGATATTTATAAGGAAAAAACGCCATCATGAACCGTCATCATAGAATCGTCACATCGAAGTGACAGAGCCGTATGAACCTAAAAACCCGTTGCAAACTGCAGAACCAATCATAATAAGATATGTGTCTCGAGCACTAAATAGAAGATACATAGGTCTCTTCACTTCTGATTCGCATCATAATGATTTTGGGAAGAGGCGGCAAAATATTTCCACCATAAATAAACTCTCCACTTCCCGAATATTCAGTTGAGAATATTCAGAAAATGGGGGAACTATCTGTATTGGTGAAAAATAAACTCACCACGTGGATCAATATTATTATGACACGTGGCATGGGAGTCGAAGCAATAAAGAAGAATGATGTGCAGAGAAGATATGAGTAACACCCACGGGATCGCTTATGAGGATACCGTGTCTGTTAGCTGAAAAAGTAAAATTAGGTATGGGGCTGATAATTAAGAACATTAGAAGCCACATAGATGGAAAGATTAATAGCCACAAATATGAAAAGAAATCAGTTGAATCCATGATTATGCGCGTTTCGCAATTATCGCTTTGTCCGTTACAAATCACCCACGTAATGGATAATTAATGTAATAAATACTAGTAACAGGCAAGAATTAAATAGGGCAACCAGTTATGGATTGTACCCTTATATAAATCCCCATTCCTTATCTTATATCCTCATCGAGAAAACTACAAAGCAATATTATCAATTGTCAATATTCTTATTATACTCTGCCATTGAAAAATCTTGTTCTTTCCTCTTGGAAGAAAGCAACAATCATCAATAAGATTTCTATTTGCTTATTCTCTTAGTCTTATTTTCATTACTACTATTTTTTTATATTTGAAAAAGTGAAGTAAAATTGGTTGGTAGAAACCCGAATTATTCTTTTACTTACTTTGAATACAAAAACTAATTTTTTGGTTAAACAACATTATCTCTTTAAACCCATGGATGGCCAACAATTTGTGATCACGAATAAAAGAACGGTGACAAAACGTTAATATTACATCAAATCAACTACTCCAGAGAATTTTTACAACAAAGTTTTATTCATTGATTATGTATAAGCATACTGTATATACACAATCAATCTGCTTAATCCAATTGAGTGTACGTGTCTACGTTAAGCATGCTTGATAACACGAAAAATGATGAATAGCCAGTTAAAAGTGGTGCAAATTGTTATTAGTACCCCGAAAAATATATTTTCATTATTCATGTATAAAACTTCGGTGTACAAAAATTTTGCCATGACAAAACACCAGTGCTTTAGATAATGCAATCGCAAGTTGTATTGAAAAGTGGTTGGCCTGCAGAAGCTGCAAGTGTACCATTAGGGTTTCAATTTGAAGAGATCTTTGGCAGAAGAGATAATTTCTTCCTTCTTATGTGATGCACTTTTATTCGATATTGTATACGGTCAAATTTGGTTTTGACCTTCGTATAATTAGTCAAGATTGGAACATAATGGACCGAAGGTCGTCTTCATAATATCGAGATGAGATCCGTAACCAGGTTATCGAGCTCAAGATTCAAGGACCGATCAATACTGAGCTCGAAGTCAATATCGAGTTATGATATGAAGTAGTGTTATCGAGCTCAAGAGCTAGAGACCGACCAATACCGAGCCCGAGTCAATACCGAGCCCGAGTCAATACCGAGCCTGAGTCAATATCAAGCTCGAGTCAATATCGAGCTCGAGATCCGGAGATCGATCAGTAAGTACCAAGACCAACCAAGATCGAGCTATGAGACAAAGAGCCATTGTAGCTGCACTTAGGGAGAGAATCTCGGCGAGAATTAAGGAAAAGTTAATTAACTAATCTATCATGGGATCCTCACTATATATTTTTTATTATATCCAAAGTAGGACTTCTTCTACTATATTAAGAGTGAGTATCATTTCTGTAAGGGGATCCAAAAACGAAAAAGAAAAGAAGCAGAGATTGAGACACTCTGATATTTCCAAGATTATTGATATTTACAGAAAAGGATAGTTGAGATTGTTCTTTTTGGGCTTTGGACATTGAATCATCTTGCTTGTTTATAAATCATTCTCTACTCAATTCGGTTTTCATTTCATTCTTCTTTACAGTCAATATTCGATTTGTTCTACTTACTTTTCCAATTTGTACCAAGTTATACCATGTATCCTTAGAACTACATATAAATTCAACTATATCCATTTTTCGGGTAAACAGTTTGCCGCCCACCGTGGGGCTAAGGATAATAATCGTTATTTGGTATGAATCTCTATGAAACACACTATTTTACGCTTTCTCTTGGAAGTGTTTTTGATTTCAGGCTAAAAATAACGAATTCTCGATTAATGGCCCTACCTATCGACAACGAAGCTGGCCTTCAAGATGAGAACAACAACTTGACGCCCGGGGATGAAAGACCGCTCGTCGATACCGTTGGAGCTTGGGTCAAAGTGCGAATAGATGTTAATTCACATGTGGCCATCCAGGCAAACCAACTTTCCTACCCTGAAAATAACATTTATGGTGGAACTCGATCTGCAGCTCGAAATACCCAAAACGTTGAGAAAAACGAAATCAACTTGCGTATGATTTTCGAAATGTTGCAAGCTCAACAGGTAGCGATAGCTCAGTTGCAGAGCCAAACCCAGGCACCGAGCAGGCCGGAGCCCAGTCCACCCCGAGAATTCACCAACAAAACGGGGACAGCTATAGTAAGGTCAAATGATCAAGAATCGGGGACTAATCCTGAAATTGCTAAGATACTCGAGGAACTGACAAAACGAATAGAGTCAGGAGAAATAAGGATCGAAGCAAACGACAAAAAAGTGAAAACGTATAACTCCAGGGTTGATCAGATCTCGGGGGCACCACCAGTATTGAAAGGCTTGGATTCCAAACATTTCGTACAAAAGCCTTCCCCCCGAGCGCAGCTCCGAAACCGATCCCCAAGAAGTTCCGCATGCCCGAAATTCCTAAATATAATGGAACGACCGACCCGAAATGAACATGTCACCTCTTATACATGTACCATTAAAGGGAACGATCTAGAAGACGACGAGATCGAATCTGTACTATTGAAAAAATTCGGTGAAACCCTTTCAAAGAGAGCAATGATATGGTATCATAATTTATCGCCTAACTCTATCGATTCTTTTGTTATGCTTGTAGATTCTTTCGTAAAAGCACATGCTGGGGCCATAAAGGTCGAGACCAGAAAGTCGGACCTTTTCAAGGTAAGACAAAAAGATAACGAGATGCTAAGAGAATTCGTATCTCGTTTCCAAATGGAACAAATAGATCTACCACCAGTCACAGACGATTGGGCTGTTCAAGATTTCACTCAAGGTCTAAACGAATGAAGCTCAATCGCTTCACGACGATTGAAGCAGAACCTGATCGAGTACCCAGCTGTTACTTGGGACAATTTACACAATCGGTATCAATCAAAAATTAGAGTTAAAGACGACCAGTTGGGTTCTGGGTCTGTTATTATAAGGGACATCAACTGAGAACCAAGGCCGATCAGGGACCGATACCGACCGTATAGTGGAGACCATAGGGGTAACAGACCAAGATGTAACCTCGTACAAGGCGATAAAAGAAGTGATTGAGGCCAAAGGTCTTGGGGGCTGATGAACAGGAACGGGTTCGACAGGCATACCGGACCTAAGGAAGCACCGCGGTTATCAGAATATAACTTCAACATCGATGCATCCGCCATCGTATCGGCTATCAGATGCATCAAAGATACTAAATGGACTCGACCTTTGCAAACCGATCTTGCCCAGAGAAATCCCAATAAAATGTACAAATATCATGGCACTCATGGCCACAGAATGGAAGATTGCAGGCAACTGAGAGAGGAGGTAGCCTGGTTATTCAATAAAGGGCACCTTCAAGAATGTTTAAGTGACCGGGCCAAAATCCATTTCAAAAATAGGGATTTCAGTAGACGAAACGAACAAGAAGAGTCACAACACATCATCCACATGATCATTGATAGGATCGATATTCCCCAGTGGCCGGTGCTTAATTGCACTAAGATGTCGATTGTAAGAGAGAAGCGATCTCGGACTCAGGATTATGCACCCATAGGAACCTTGTCCTTTAATGATGAAGATGCAGAAGGAGTCATACAACCCCACAACAATGCAATGGTAATATCTGTACTTATGAATAAAACTCAAGTTAAGTGTGTGTTAATTGATCCAGGTAGTTCGGCCAACATTATTAGATCAAAGGTCGTAGAGCAGCTCGGTCTACAGGACTAGGTCGTGCCTGCAACCCTGGTTCTAAACGGATTCAATATGGCATGTGAAACTCCAAAGGGAGAGATAATTCTACCAATAAACGTAGCCCGGACCATACAAGAAATGAAGTTTCACATAATCGAAGGTGACATGAACTATAACGCCTTTTTGGAAGACTGTGGATCCACAATGTGAAAGCTGTACCCTCGACCCTCTACCAGGTTCTGAAATTCCCAACATCAGAGGGAGTCAAAATGGTCTGTGGAGAGCAACCGTCCGCAAAAGAAATGTTTGCCGTCAATGAAGTAATTCTGATATCTTCACTATCGTCGACAAAAGGATCGGATTCGAATGGGGAACGGGATACCAAATAGCAATCACAAATGTCAGCTTCGACCCAACTAGAGAATCAGAAGACTGATGAAGTTGATGAACATGGGGTCCCTCGATCCTTCTTGGTCCCCGATGATTCCGTTGCTACCCAATCAACGGTCGAAGAACTGGAGAAAATCATGCTAATCGAACATCTGCCCGAACGAAAGGTATACCTGGGCATAAGGTTAGATCCCGAGCTCAGGAAAAAGCCTATTCAATTTCTTATAGCTAATATGAATTGTTTCGCTTGGTCCCATCTTGATATGACAGGGATCCCACCGGGAATCACCACTCATAGGCTAAGCTTGGACACAAAATTCCACCCGATAAAACAAAAAAGAAGGCCCCAGTACGAGGTCAAACATGCCTTCATCAAAGACGAGGTAACCAAACTTCTTAAAATAGGATCTATTCGGGAAGTAAAATACCCCGAATGTCTAGCAAATGTGGTGGTATCCCCTAAAAAGGGGAACAAACTTAGAATGTGCATATATTATAAAGACCTAAATCAAGCATGCCCTAAGGATTCTTTTCCTTTGCCTTATATCGATCGTATGATCAATGCCACGGCCGGCCACGAGACTCTCAGTTTTTTCGATGCCTATTCCGGGTACAACCAAATACAGATGAACCCGGAGGATCACGAAAAGACCTCGTTTATCACTAAGTACGGTACCTACTGTTATAATGTGATGCCATTCGATCTAAAAATGCTGGTGCAACTTATCAACGCCTAGTAAACCAAATGTTCGAAAAGCAAATAGGAAAATCAATGGAAGTTTATATTGATGACATGTTAGTTAAATCCCTGCGAGCAGAAGACCATTTAAAGCATTTGCAGGAAATATTAGACATACTAAGAGAGTACAATATGAAGCTCAACCCCAAAAAATGTGCATTCAGGGTTGGCTCGGGCAAGTTTCTTTGTTTCATGGTGTCCAATCGAGAAATCGAGATTAAACCCTGACAAAATCAAAGCTATCGAGGACATCACAGTGGTAGATAATGTAAAAGCCGTACAAAGGATAACGGGACGGATAGCCGCCTTGGGACGATTCATGTCGAGATCTTCAGATTGGATCCACTGATTTTTCTCTCTGCTTAAGAAGAAAAGCAATTTTGCATGGACTCCGGAATGTCAGTTGGCTTTGGAAGAACAAAAACGATATTTATCGAGCCCGTCATTGCTTTATACCCCGAAGGTAGACGAACGTCTTTATCTATATTTAGTTGTCTCAAAGATAGCGGTAAGTGGGGTCCTGATTTGAGAAGAACGAGGTACGTAATTCCCTATTTATTATGTCAGTCAAACTTTAGGCGAGGCCGAAACTAGGCATCCACAGTTAGAAAAATTAGCGCTTGCTTTAATAAGCGCCTCTAGGAAACTAAAACCATATTTCCAGTGCTATCTGATACATGTTGTAACAACTTATCCTCTTTGAAATATTTTGCACAAACCCGAGCTTTCATGTCGACTGGCCAAATGGGCCATAGAAATCGGCAGGTACGACATCGAGTATCGACCCCGAACCGCTATCAAACTATCAAATCTCAAATCTTAGCAGACTTCATGGCTGACTTTACGTCGGCCTTCGTACCCGAGATTGAAAAGGAATTACTAATAAAATCGGGTACTTCTTCCGGAGTATGGACCCTCTTTATGGATGGTGCCTCGAACGCAAAAGGGTCCGGAATGGGCATCATACTAAAATCACTCACAGATAATATAGTTAGACAGTCTATTAGAACTACAAAATTGACTAACAATGAGGCCGAGTATGAGGCCATGATTGCAGGTCTCGAACTAGCTAGAAGCTTGGGAGCTGAGGTCGTAGAGGCCAAGTGTGATTCCCTCCTAGTGGTAAACCAAGATAATGGGACTTTTTAAGTCCGAGAAGATCGAATGCAGAGGTACTTGGATAAATTACAAGTAACTCTACATCGATTTAAGGAGTGGACTTTGCAACATGTACCCCGAGAACGAAACAGCAAGGCCGACGCTCTTGCAAACTTAGGTTCGTCGGTCGAAGATGACAAACTCAACTCGGGGACTATCGTACAACTCATAAGATCGGTGATCGAAGAAGGACACGCCGAAATAAACTCTACAAGTTTACTCTGGGATTGGAGAAACAAATATATAGAGTACTTCAAGAATGGGAAGCTTCTATTGGATCCAAATGAATCGAGGGCTCTGGGCACAAAAGCAGCACGGTTCACCTTGTCCAAAGATGGAACGCTATTTAGGAGAATGTTCAATGGACCACTGGCAATATGGTGGGAGCGGGAGATACCAACTACATCCTATGTGAGATTCACGAGGGCACTTTTGGGAATCATTCCGGTGCCGATTCGTTGGTCCACAAAATAATCAGTGCAGGATATTATTGGATCGATATGGACAAGGATGCGAGGGATTTCATTCGAAAATGCGACAAGTGCCAAAGGCATGCGCCCATGATTCATCAACCCGTGGAACTTCTCCACTCGGTCCTATCTCCATGGCCTTTCATGAAATGGGGGATGGACATTGTTGGCCCCCTCCCATCGGCCTCAGGTAAGGCTCAGTTTATTTTGTTTATGACTGATTATTTCTCTAAATTGGTTGAAGCACAGGATTTCGAGAAAGTCAGAGAAAAAGAAGTGATATACTTCATTTGGGACCACATCATATGTCGATTCGGGATGCCATCCGAGATTGTATGTGATAACAAAAAACAATTCATCGGCAGCAAAGTAACTAAATTTCTCGAAGACCACAAAATTAAAAGGATTCTATCAACACCTTATCATCCCAGCAGGAGCGGACAGGCTGAATCGACCAACAAAACCATCATCCAAAATCTTAAGAAAAGATTAACCAACGCTAAAGTAAAATGGAGAGAAATACTACCCAAAGTCATGTGGGCATACTGCACAACAACGAAATCTAGTACCGGAGCAACACCATTCTCGCTGGTTTATGGCGCCGAAGCTCTTATCCCAGTTAAGGTCGGAGAACCTAGCATCAGGTTTTGATATGCGACAAATGAGTCAAATAACGAGACCATGAATACGAACCTAGAGTTATTGGACAAAAAATGAGAAGCCGCTCTCGTCCGATTGGCCGCCCAAAAACAGCGGATCAAAAGGTACTATAATCGAAGAACCAATCTTCGACATTTTAAAATTGGGGACTTGGTGCTAAGGAAAGTCACCTTTAACACCCGAAATCTGAATGAAGGGAAACTGGGTCCGAACTGAGAAGGACTGTATCAGGTTCTTGAAATCGTCGGAAAAAGATCCTACAAGCTCAGTGTGATAAACGGCAAACAACTACCAAGCAATTGGAACGTGTCGTACCTAAAACGATACTACTGCTAAGATACGACCCTCCCATGTTCATTTATATTTCGAAACTAACCCTTGCAGGTGTTCGATCAGAAACATGGATGGATTATCCAACTCGAAACCTTTAGGCCTGAAAGCACGCGTTGCACTCTTTTTCCCTTAGACTGGTTTTGTCCCAAATGGAGTTTTTGGCAAGGTTTTTAATGAGGCAACCATTGATCGTGCTAACTTAGAACAATTCAATAGTATCCGAGGCCTCTTTACAATCAACCTCGAATACTGGGGGGAATTGCCCTCGAATAAGTTAAGATTCGATGCAAGCAAGTTACTTCATGTCAAACAGGGTCTCGATAGGAAAGAGTGTAAGGGCCAAATGGTCAAACGAACCATGCCCGCGTAGTTTACTCGAGCCCCGGCCCAAAACATGAACACACGTATAATTATTTATAAAGAGAAATTTCTTCTTTACCGATATCTCATATCTCAGAAAGATCTTTCTACTTCATGTTCAAACAGGCTTAAGGGCCGACCATGACCGGAGTTTGAAACATTACCCCATAAATCGGGGATTGCCAACTAAAAAATCAACGAGATCAAACTCAATAATGGCTACATTACTTCGAGTTCGAGCAAATGCTCGCTCGACTATTAAGCCTAAGGGCTACTCTTAATACGAGTTCGAGCAAACACTCACTCTACCATAAATCCCAAGGTCTGTTTTCATTTCGAGTTCGAGCAAACACTCACTCAGTCATAAATCCTAAGGGCTACATTACTTTGAGTTCGAGCAGACACTCACTCGATCATAAAGCCTAAGGGCTACATTACTTCGAGTTCGAGCAAACGCACACTCGACTATTAAGCCTAAGGGCTACTCATTACCTCGAGTTCGAGCGAACACTCACTCGATCATAAAGCCTAAGGGCTACTTCGAGTTCGAGCAAATGCTCACTCGACCATTAAGCCTAAGGGCTACTCTTAATGCGAGTTCGAGCAAACACTCACTCGATCATAAATCCTAAGGGCTACATTACTTCGAGTTCGAGCAGACACTCACTCGATCATAAAGCCTAAGGGCTACATTACTTCGAGTTCGAGCAAATGCTCACTCGACTATTAAGCCTAAAGGCTACTCTTAATGCGAGTTCGAGCAAATACTCACTCGACTATAAAGCCTAAGGGCTATTTTCATTTCGAGTTCGAACAAACACTCACTCGATCATAAATCCTAAGGGCTATATTACTTCGAGTTCGAGCAGACACCCATTCGATCATAAAAGCCTAAGGGTTACATTACTTCGAGTTCGAGCAAACGCTCACTCGACTATTAATCCTAAGGGCTACTCATTAGCTCGAGTTCGAGCGAACACTCACTCGATCATAAAGCCTAAGTGCTGTTTTTATTTTAAGTTCGAGCAAACACTCACTCGATCCTAAAGCCTAAGGGCTACATTACTTCGAGTTCAAGTAGACACTCACTCGATCATAAAGCCTAAGGTCTACATTTCTTCGAGTTCGAGCAAACGCTCACTCGACTATTAAGCCTAAGGGCTACACTTAATGCGAGTTCGAGCAAACACTCACTCGACCAAAAATCCTAAGGGCTGTTTTCATTTCAAATTTGAGCAAACACTCACTCGATCATAAAGCCTAAGGGCTACATTACTTCGAGTTCGAGCAGACACTCACTCGATCATAAAGTGTAAGGGTTACATTACTTTGAGTTCGAGCAAACGCTCACTCGACTATTAAGCCTAAGGGCTACTCATTACCTCGAGTTCGAGCGAACACTCACTCGATCATAAAGCCTAAGGGCTACTTCGAGTTCGAACAAATGCTCATTCGACCATTAAGCCTAAGGGATACTCTTAATTCGAGTTCGAGCAAACACTCACTCGACCATAAAGCCTAAGGGCTACATTACTTAGAGTTCGAGCAAATGCTCACTCGACTATTAAGCCCAAGGGCTACTCTTAATGCGATTTTGGTCAAACGCTCACTCGATTATAAAGACTACACTAGTCCGACTTCGATCAAATTGCCTAAAGCCTCGAACTTATGAACAAAATTTTCATAAGGCATGAATGAAACAAAATTTTCACAAGGCAGAAAATGAAATAAAGACTAATCGAAAAAGAAAGAGATCTTTATATATATGAGAATATTTACAAGGTCCGATCAGGACCCTACACAAAAAGATCAAAAAAGATCAAAAATGAAAAACCCTAAGGTTCCTGATTTTCTCCGGGGGCAGCTTCTCCATCGAGGTCCTCCTCGCTCTTGGACCCGCTCTTGCTCTCGGCATCATCATCATCATCGAAGGAGGCCAATGTTCCAGCATCTGCTTCATGCTCTTTAGACTTTGTTATTTCATCTGAAAGATCGAAACCTCGAGCGTGGATCTCCTCGAGCATTTCCCTTCGAGATTGGAATTTGGCGAGTTCAGCAATCCAATATGCTCGAGTTCGAGCGGTCTCGGCTGCCTCTCTCGCTTTGACTTGAGCGGCTTCAGCATCAGCCCGGTAGAAGGCCACGATCACCCCTGCCTCGGCCTTTGCATTTTCGGCTTCAGACTTGGCCTTTGAAAGTTTGGAAGCCAACCGGGCCTCGAGTTCCTCTATTTCCTTCGCCTGAATCGAGCTTTTTTCTTTCATTCCTCGAAGCTGACTTTCAGTCGATGACAATTGGGATAAAGCAGTCTCTTTTTCTGCAGCAAAGTGGTCCATACCTTCTTTCCACCCCATTATCCGCCTTTATCATGTCGACCTCCTCACGGAGCTGCCCGATCATCTCGATCTTCTACTGTAGCTATGAGATTGAAATGTTAGCCACCGTTCCCGAATCGATCCCATGAGTTTTTAAAATTTTCATTACCTGCTCGGTCAGGTCGGTTTGATCTTGGTGAGCCTTGGCCAACTCGGCTCGGAGGTCCTTGGTCTCCTCTTCTCTTTGCCCACAGAGAAGTCTAAGGGCATTCCTCTCCTCCGTGAGCCCTCGACGGTCAGCCTCATAGCAACTCAGCTCAGCTCGAGACCGAGAAAATGCTTCCCGATGAAGCGTTGAGGCCTACACAAAAAGAAGAAAAGAACTTAGACAGGAAGAGAAAAGCAAACACAAGGGTAATATCAACAAGGGGAATAAAGGCTTACCCGATTCAGAGCTTGCTGCGCTTCGTTGAAAAGGCTTGATGCCTCACCCGAGTACCTCCAAGTCGCTCAGGCCGATAGCGTCTTCGACCCCTGTAAAATATTCACGGAAGGGATCTTCCTTTCCGTGACCTCCTTCAATGGAGAGTGTCTTCAAGGCCCGAGCCTCTTGAATCATCTCCTCGAAAAATGAGGGGAGCAGCGGGGAACCTCCAATTGCTATTGCCCCAAGTGTATCACTTGGGGCGTTCTCTCCATCTCGGGGAGCCTCGAGATCAGCCCCTGTAGCCGTACCCACCGTTGGCTCATTATGGTGGGAGGCATCCTCGATCATCAACGGCTCGGGGACTTCCCCCATTTCTCTTTTCGAGACTCCCTCATCTCTAGATGGAATCTTCTCAGCCTTCACCGATTCAGTAGCCTCTGGGGCCTCGGTGCTCATTTTCACTCGGGCCACTAACCCAGAGTCGTCTTTTTCCTCTTCTTTATCTTCATCCCTTAGACGCCGAATAGAATCTTCGGTCAGAAGGATGATGTTCTTCCTCAGCTTACAAGCCACCTTCTTCTTAGGTTCTGGATCCTCGACAGTCGAGATCTTTTTTCTCTTTTTGTCCTTCACCGGTTTCGGTGCCGGGATTGAAGTCTCCTCCTCACCCAATAGGGGCCTCACAATAGCATCTTTGCCAAGGCATATATGAAAAGAAACTAAGTAAGAAACGCTTTAACTAAATCAACAAAGACGTGGGAAAGAGGCTTACCATGTGTTTTGGCCTCCCATAGGCCCTTTGATAAATCGCGCCACGAGCGCTCGTCATACGTAGAAGTCGAGGCCAGGTCCCAAACCCAGCCCTTGAGGTTAGGGATTGCACCGGGCATCCAAGAAACCACTACATCATGGAAAGGATATCGATGAGAAAGAAACAAAGGAATAAAACAATAAATAAGAGCTAACAGTGGGATCGTACTTACGCTTCATATTCCATTTCTCGGGAAATGGCATCTTCTCGGCCGGGATTAGGTCGAAAGTCTTCACTCGAATGAACTGGCTCATCCAACCTCAGTCCTTATCCCCATCTATGCTCGAGAACAGTACTTTGGTAGCTCGGCATTGGAGTTTTATTAACCCACCTTGATAGAGGCGGGGGTTGTATAACCTGATGAGGTGGTCGAGGGTAAAAGGCATCCCCTCGACTTTGCTCATGAAAAATCGGAGCAGAATAACGATTCGCCAAAGGAAAGGGTGGATTTGGCCTAGGGTTATTTAATATTGGCAGCAAAATTCAACGACAACGGGGTCGAGGGGGCCAACGTGAAAGGGTAAGTGTAAACACTTAAAACCCCTTCCACATGGGTGGTGATATCTTCTTCGGAAGCCGGGATCACCACTTCTTTGTTCTCCCAGTTGCAATCTTTTCTTACTTGCTTAAGGTATCCCTTAGTTATCGAGCAAATATACCTCGATACTGGCTCGCATCGACCGGAAACCGACGAGGTTTTATCAGTCTTAAAATCAGAAGTGAGAACACCCCCTC
>AWOL01S0052393.1:36546-46969 GCA_000715115.1 Nicotiana otophora | reverse complement strand
CCTCCCCCCTCCCCCCCTCAGGAACACACTCCTCAGGTCGTGGCTCCACCGGTGTTTTGTCGCTGGCAGGCCGTGATGAAGAAGCATTTTCTCTTTGAGGAACAATTTTTGACGTTTTCGCCATTTGGATTTGAAGTTGAAAATAGAGGGAGATGATAAGATTTGGTGTTTTAAGAAGAGATTTGCAGTGAAAATCATAGATTTGCAGATGAAGAACTCAGAAGATGCAAAAAAGAACTTAGAAGATTTGGAGATTGGAGATCTGAAAGTAAAAAATGGTGAATAGAGGAGCTATTTATAGATTTGGCGATGACGGTTCAAAATCAATAGTCGCCGACCATCGTCTGACGCATATTTAATACCTTGGTAACTGAATTGACGGGACATTTATCACGTACGTCATGGTCGGGCTCGAAGCAAACGTCAGCGTATATCTGGTCATATCGTTGGAAAATTATGTCATTTCTCGTCACATTCTTCCCAAGAAACGAGGGGACTATCTGTATACGGTCAAAACTGATTTTTACCTTCGTATAATTAGTCAAGATTGGAATATAATGAACCGAAGATCGTCTTCATAATACCGAGATGAGATCCGAAGCCAGGTTATCGAGCTCAAGATTCAGGGACCGATCAATACTGAGCGCGAAGTCAATATCGAGCTATGATATGAAGTTGTGTTATCGAGCTCAAGAGCCAGAGACCGACCAATACCGAGCCCGAGTCAATATCGAGCTCGAGATCCGGAGATCGATCAGTACCAAGACCAACCAAGATCGACCTATGAGACAAAGTGCCGTTGTAGCTGCACTTAGGGAAAGAATCTCGGCGGGAATTATGGAAAAGCTAATTAACTAATTTATCATGGGAGCCGCACTATATATTTTTTATTATATTCAAAGTAGGACTTTTTTCACTATATTAAGAGTGGGTATCATTTCTGTAAGGGGATCCAAAAACAAAAAAGAAAAGAAGCAGAGATTGAGACACTCTGATATTTCCAAGATTATTGATATTTACAGAAAAGGATAGTTGAGATTGTTCTTTTTGGGCTTTGGACATTGATTCATCTTGATTGTTTATAAATCATTCTCTACTCAATTCGGTTTGCATTTCATTCTTCTTTACAGTCAATATTCGATTTTTTCTACTTACTTTTCCAATTTGTACCAAGTTATACCACGTATCCTTAGAATTACATATAAATTCAACTCTATCCGTTTTTCGGGTAAACAGACATAAAACTGATAAAAAGAACTTTAAACTTGTCATCTAAAATAATGTATTGATATTTGTATGACTGTAAATTATTTCATTACAATAATAATAATAACAACAACAACAACAACAACAACAACAACAACAACAAACCATGTTTAATCCCACAAGTGAGGTTTAGAAAAGTAATGTGTACGCAGACTTTACGGTTGCCTTAAGAAATAGAGACTATAAATTATCTCATTAAAATTAAAATAAAATATAAAATTTATTATTTTTAAATACATAAAAGTATTAGTTTTTGGGACAGGCTAATTAAAATATTTTTTAAATTGGCACATATGGAGTATTACTTTGTGTTGGGCGACAAAGAAAACCAAGTTGATAAAAAGGGGTGAAGATAAAGATATGAAGGAAGGACATCAAATTAGAAGACCTCGTGATGCAAATTGGAATCACAGTTAAAGTTATACTTGTAGCAGAAAATTAAATTGCAAGAATGCAAGTAGTATCAATTTCACATTCTAATGATTGATAGCTGAATTTACCAACGAGCCATTCTATTGTTATTATACAGCAATTTGGTAATAAGCTTGCCCCACTTGTTCATATGATTTTTAGGAATATATTAAAAGTTCAACTAAATTAAAACTTATTATGTACATAATTTGGTTACATCGAATAAACACCTATACAATTAAGAGTGGATGGGGCTCTTAAGCTTTTTTTCTACTTAAGCTTCCGGTTGATGTTACAATTTCACAGAAGGCGGTCAAATTTGATTTTCATAAGAGGACTTTTCCTAATTCCTTAATCTCTTTACAAGAATGTTTACATTTCTAATAGTACTCCTGTTAACTAGGAGCGCAAAGTGTAACTATAATTCAATGACGTATTTCGAATAGTGAACTCCTGTAGATTGAACTATCCATTCAGGACTTCAGCACTTAAAAATTTGTTCATTATGTTCAAAACTATAATATCCATTAAAAGTTACTGCTTCATTTTTCTAATTTTTTTAAACCTATTTCCCTTTCATCTATATATATTCTATTCTATATATATATTAAAGAAATAAAGTTACCATATATATTGACATTATGGTTAAGCCAAGTGACAACCTATTAAAAAGCCACTTGGCAATATTAAGGAGAGTTTATAGGGAGATTGTCAAATAAGGAAAAATCGGTTAAGAACTATATATATATATATATAGAGAGAGAAAATTGTTTGGATTGAGAATACTTTTTTTTTTGAAATATAAAAGAATATCACTTTTAAACTTTGCATCTAAATTCTAGGATCTAGGATAAGATAGTTATAAAAATAACTACACGCGTAAAAATAGATAACGAAAATTAAAAATAATAAAATTAAAACTCAATATTTTATGTTAAAAATAAAGGAGAACGAAAATTTAAGCTTGAAATAGCTACATATGCGTTAAGCTATATGTTTTAAATTTATATATCTTTTTCTTATGTGTAATAATAAAATAATAATAATCTATATATCTTCTATATATTCATTTTGTTAAATCAAATTTTATTCAAAACTTATCCAAGCTTTTGAATTGAAAAATAAAATTAGTTAAATCTTATTCAAGTTTTGAATTGAAAAATAAAACTTCAAAGACAGAAAAATTACCTTGAGATTTTGGTTAAGTATAAAGCATGGGCATATGCACTTTTATTTATTTTGTCTACTAGTGTTTCGCGCTATGCGCGAATATTTTGAAAGAGTGTTAGTCTTATGAAATTATAATATGATATATCATATTGTTTTAATAAAACTTAGTTGCTATTTTATTTTGTAATTCAGTGTGCATAAATATAACAAAATCTATATAAAATTAAAGGATACACATCATATGGTATCAAATAAATTATTTGATCCTCATATTATTCTTTATTAAATTAGTAAGTACTTAGTACTATTTAGTTTTACTAATGTGATATTTTATTAACTTGTCAATTGTCCTAATATTTGTCACTATTTTTCTTTTAATAACAAATAGATATATTTTCTTACTCTAAATGTTTTTTATTTTTTTAAGCGTATATTATACTGTTCAAAGAATTTTAATTGTCTAAATTTATCAATAAATTTTTGAGTATTATTTATGTACCATTTGTTATTTTTAATTGATTTAAAGTATATATATCCTAATATTATCTTTATCCCCTTTTTCGTACTCTACTATAATATTTGATTAGTTTTTTATTAAATAATGTAATATTGTTTTACTAAATTATAATTTTTACTTCATCAAAACTAAAAAGAGATAAGCCTTTTATTATTTTTGCAAATTATCTACCAATATTTTTAATAATTTTTATTTTATGTTATATATATATAATATCCTTATTTTATGTATAAATCTTATGTATAAATATCCTAATAATATCTTTGTATTTTTATATTATTCAATATGGAATTATGAATTGTATTTATTAACTAAAATTTAAGTTACTATATATGCATATATTTATTTTTCACGCTATAGAAAATTTTTCTTTATATTCTTTTTCTTGTAATAAATTTTTCATGTACTTTTATTCTTCTATTCTATTGCTCAGATTTAAACTTATCAATAATATTTTTGAGTATATTTATTTATTATTTTTATTTTATTTTAAATTAATTCAAAATATAAATTCTCTCACGCTATCACTAGTTTCCCTCTTTCTGTATTAGTTTCCCCTATTATAGATTTTATATAATTATTTCATCTAGTGTTTAATCCAATAATAGACAAAATAAATAAAAGTGTGTATGCCCATACTTTTGTAACAACTCGACCGGTCGTTTTGAGTGTTGTAGACCCGTTTCCCCATTTACTGCTCATTTTATGCTTATTAGTTGCTATGTGACCTATCGGGGTAGTTGGTTTGGTTCTGAGGATATTTCGAATCATTTTATGCTTATTAGTTGCTATGTGACTTGTGGGGGTAGTTGGTTTGGTTCCGAGAATGTTCCGGAATGAGTTGAGACACTTAGTCTCAAGGTTGGAAGCTTAAGTTGAAAAGGTTGGCCGGATATTGACTTATGTGTAAATGGCTCCGAAATAGAGTTTTGATGGTTCTGATAGCTCCGTTGGGTGATTTTGATCTTAGAAGTGTGTCCGGATAGTGATTTAGAGGTACGTAGTTGATTTAGGCTTGAAATGGCGAAAGTTGGAAAATTAGATGTTGTTTGATGTGATTTGAAACCTTGACTCTCGTCCCATATAGTTCAGTTTACTTATTCAGTTTCTACATTTCTTAGACATGTATCAGACTTAGTATTGTATAGATTCTCATGTACTCAGTGACACCCTAGTTTTGGGAAACTTCAGTATTGGGTTGTGACGGTTTTATCCAGTATTTATGAGATTTTTACTTATTTAAACCTGTTTTAGTATACTTTAAATTTGAAAGTGTTGGTAATGTTTGAGTTGTCAGCTTGTCTAGTACTATGATAGGCGCCATCACGACAGGTTGAGTTTTGGGTCATGACAAGTTGGTATTAGAGCCTAGGTTACATAAGTCTCACGAGTCATGAGTAGGTTTAGTAGAGTCTTACGGATCGGTACGGAGACGGTTGTACTTATCTTCGAGAGGCTGTTGAACCCTTAGAAAAAACTTCACATTCTTGTATTTTTATCGTGCGAATTTATTGATTCCAGGAACTAAACTTTTGTTATTCTATTCTCTCACAGATGATGATGATACGTGCTACCGGACCAGACGGACAACCATCAGTACCACCGGCTAGGGCCACGAGAGGTCGGGGCTGCGGTAGGGGTCGTCGTAGGGGCCGAGGTGCAGCTCGTACAACAGCTAGAGTATCACCTGCAGATCCACCAGTTGATCTAGCTCAGGAGCAGGTTCCAGATGCAGTTGAGCCAATAGGACCAGCTCAGGCACCAGCTGTGCCTATTGTGATTCCAGGCCTTCAGGAGGCTCTGGCCCAAATATTGACTGTTTGCACTATCCTTGCTCAGGCGGTTTCTATTCAGACCGCGCCAGCCACTTCTCAAGCCAGGGGAGGTACTCAGACTCCTGCAGTCCATACTCCAGAGCAGGTGATGCAGGGACTTCAGACACCGGGGATACTACCAGCCCAGCCAGTTATAGTTGCTCAGGCCCAGGTGTGAGTAATGATGAGTAGAAGAGACTAGAGAGATTTGGGAGACTCCAGCCTCCATCATTCAGTGGGACTGAGTCAGAGGATGCCCAAGACTTCTTGGATAGGTACCAGCGGATTCTTCGCACGACGGGTATTCTGGAGATCAGTTGGGTCTCAGTTACGACTTTTCAGTTGACTGGGGCTGCCTTAAGATGGTGGGAGGCCTATGAGAGGAGCAGTCCAGTCGATGCTGCACCACTTTCATGGCATGAGTTCTTCATTCTCTTCTTGGAGAAGTTTGTTCCACAGACCCGCAGGGAGGAGCTGAGCAGGCAATTCGAGTAGTTACATTAGGAGGGCATGTCTGTGACCCAGTATGAGATAAGGTTTTCAGAGTTGGCTATTCACGTAGTTTGGTTGGTTCCCACTGAGAGGGAGAGGATTAGGAGGTTCATTGTTGGCCTCCACTATCAATTACATTTTGTTATGACTCGGGAGAGTGAATCTGGTGCTAGGTTCGATGAGGTGGTTGATATTGCTCGGTGGATAGAGATGGTCCGTAGTCAGGAGTGTGAGGAGAGGGAGTCCAAGAGGCCTCGTGGTTTGGGTGGTTTCAGCGGTGTTCCTTCTGGGGGTCAGTTCCACCACAGCAGGGGTCGTCCTTATAGGCCCACTCAGATGGCTCGTCCAGTTCATCGTGGTGCATCAGCTAGCCATGGATCATACATTGCTCGACCGGGTCAGTCATCTCTCAGTGCACTCCCAGCTCAGAGTTCATCTCGTGCACCTTTAGTTCAGGGTTCATCTGCACCAGGTTTTTCGGTAGTTATTATGGTTCTCAGGGCCCGCCTAAGTATTTAGCACCATTTTCCAAATGGGGATGTTTTGAGTGTGGAGAGTTAGGTCATGTGAAGAAGTTTTTTCCTTGCCTTACGGGAGGTCCGGTTCAGCAGAGGAGTCAGGCCACGACTTCAGCACCAGTTACTTCACCACTCGCCCAACCAGCTCGGGGTGGGGCTCAGGCAGCTAGAGGTCACCCTAGAGGGGGAGGCCGATCAAGTGGCGGTCAAGCTCGATTCTATGCTATTTCTGCCAGGCCAGATGTCGTTGCTTCAGACACAGTGATCACATGTATTGTCTCAGTATGCAACATGGATGCTTCTATATTATTTGTCCCTGGTTCCACTTATTCGTATGTATCATCATATTTTGCTCATTATCTGGATATGCCCCATGAGTCCTTAGCTTCATCTGTTCATGTATCTATGCGAGTGGGCGATACTAATATTGTGGACCGTGTATATCGGTCGTGTGTAGTGACTATTGGGGGATTGGAGACTATAGTTGATCTCTTATTGCTTAGTATGGCTAATTTCGACGTGATCTTGGATATGGATTAGTTGTCTCCATGTTACGCTATTCTAGATTGTCATGTTAAGACTATGACGTTAGTGATGACGGGGTTGCCAAGGATCGAGTGGAGAGGTTCTATAGATTATGTTCCCAGCAGGGTGATTTCTTATTTGAAGGCCCAATGGATGGTTGGGAAGGGGTGTTTGTCATATTTGGCCTTTGTGAGGGATGTTGGTGCTGATACCCCTACTATTGAATCTGTTCTGGTGGTGCGAGACTTCCCAGATATGTTTCCTACAGACTTGCTGAGTATGCCACCCGACAGGGATATTGACTTTGGTATTGACTCGGTGACGGGTACTCAGCCCATTTCTTTTCCTTCATATCATATGGCACCAGCTGAGTTGAAGGAATTGAAGGAGCAGCTTTAGGAACTTCTTGATAAGGGATTTATTAGGCCTAGTGTGTCGCCTTGGGGTGCACCAGTTTTGTTCGTGAAGAAGAAGGATGGTACTATGCGGATGTGCATCGATTATAGGCAGTTGAACAAAGTTACAATCAAGAACAAGCATCCTTTGCCGTGCATTGATGATTTATTTGACCAGCTTCAGGGAGAGAGGGTGTTCTCTAAGATTGATTTGAGGTCTGGGTATCACCAGTTGAAGATTCGGGACTCGGATATGCTAAAGATGGCATTCAGTACCCGTTATGGTCATTATGAGTTCTTTGTAATGTCTTTTGGGCTGACCAACGCCCCAGCAACATTTATACATCTGATGAACAGTGTATTTCAGCCATATCTCGACTCGTTTGTTATAGTATTCATTGATGATATCCTGGTGTACTCACATAGCCAAGAGGAGCATGCCCAGCATTTGAGAATTGTATTACAACGACTAAGGGAGGAGAAGCTTTATGCCAAGTTCTCCAAGTGTGAGTTTTGGCTTAGTTCGGTGGTGTTCGTGGGGCACGTGCTGTCCAGTGAGGGGATTAAGGTGGATCTAAAGAAGATATAGGCGGTTCAAAGTTGGCCCAGACCTTCCTTAGATACTGAGATTCGGAGCTTTCTCGGCTATGCCGGTTATTATCGTCGCTTGATGGAGGGTTTCTCGTCGAATGCATTGCCTTTGACCAAATTGACCCAGAAGGGTGCTCCTTTCATGTGGTCGGATGAGTGTGAGGAGAGCTTTCAGAAGCTCAAGACTGTCTTGACCACAACTCCAGTTCTAGTTTTGCATCCAGCGTTAGTCTCTTATACAGTATATTGTGATGGTTCTCGGATCGATATTGGGTGTGTCTTGATGTAGGAGGGTAGAGTAATTGCTTATGCTTTGCGTCAGTTGAAGCCTCATGAGAAGAACTACCATGTTCATGATTTAGAGTTGGCAGCCATCTTTCATGCATTGAAGATTTGGCAGCCATCAGAGAGCGCCAGTATGATGATCCCCATTTTCTTGTCCTTAAGGACATGGTTCAGCACGTTGATGCCAAGGATGTTACTATTGGGGATGATTGTGTGTTGAGGATGCAGGGTCAGATTTGTCTGCCTAATGCAGATGGGCTACGTGAGTTGATTCTCGAAAAGGCCCACCGTTCATGGTATTTCATTCATCCGGGTGCCACGAAGATGTATCAAGACTTGAGGCAGCATTATTGGTGGAGGAGGATGAAGAAGGATATAGTGGGGTTTGTAGCTCGATGCCTAAATTGTCAGCAGGTGAAGTACGAGCATCAAAGACCGGGCGGATTGCTTCAGAGGCTTGAGATTCCGGAGTGAAAATGAGAACATATCACCATGGATTTCATAGTTGGGCTCCCACAGACTTCGAGGAAGTTTGATGCTATTTGGGTGATAGTGGATCGATTGAACAAGTCCACGCGTTTCATTCCAGTTGGAACTACCTATTCTTCGGAGTGGTTGGCTGAGATTTACATCCGCGAGATTGTTCGCCTTCACGGTGTGCCAGTGTCTATCATTTCAGATCGGGGCACACAGTTTATATTGCAGTCTTGGAGAGCAGTGCAATGAGAGTTGGGCACCCAGGTCGAGTTGAGTACAGCATTCCACCCTCAGATGCACGGACAGTCTGAGCGCACTATTCAAATATTGGAGGATATGCTACGTGCTTGTGTCATAGATTTTGGGGGTTCTTGAGATCCGTTTTTGCTGCTCGCGGAGTTCGCCTACAACAACAACTACCAATCAAGCATTCTAATGGCTCCATATGAGGCTTTGTATGGGAGACGGTGTCGGTCTCCGGTGGGATGGTTTGAGCCGGGAGATGTTAGGCTATCGGGTACTAACTTGGTTCAGGATGCTTTGGACAAGGTTAAATTGATTCAGGAGCGGCTTCGCACGGTGCAGTCTAGACAGAAGAGTTACGCCGATCGAAAGGTTCATGATGTTGCTTACATGGTTGGGGAGAAGGTATTGCTCAAGGTTTCACCCATGAAGGGTGTTATGAGGTTCAGGAAGAAGGGCAAGTAGAGCCCTCAGTATATTGGGTCGTTTAAGCTGCTTCAGAGGATTGGATGTCACGACCCAAAATCCACCTAATCATGATGGCACCTAACCTAACCCGTCAGGTAAGCCAGTTAACAACTATCCAATTTAAATGAGATTTATTAAGAAAAGAAATGATAATACAACTGTTTTATACAAAAATTTCCCAAGGACCGGTAGTACAAATCATGAGCTTCTAAGATATAGAGTTTACAAAGCTGGTCTAAAATAAAATACACCATCTATTTGAAATATACATGAACAGATCTGAAATACTAAAGCTACCAAGATCAAGAGGCAGCTATGACTGGAATGCAGGTACATCTTCAAATTCTAGCTCCTGCCGTACGCAGCTACATCAGCATCCAATATCTGCACGCAAGGCGTAGAAGTGTAGTATGAGTACAACCGATTCTATGTACTCAATAAGTAATAAACCTAACCTTAGGTTGAAAGTAGTGACGAGCTGGGACAAGGGTCAGGGTTCAACTCCAATAACTAGCAATATTCATATCAATATGAACAAGATGGTACAAGAAATAATTCAGCTGGTTCACAGTTACGGAAAATAGGCATGCTTTTCAAGTATAACAGTAGATCCCAGACCTTTCACTGAAAACCTCAAAAGTATATGAATAAGTTTGAAAACTGTGATTTTCCCAAAAACCTTTCAATAATAAACAAGATGTTTTATTTTTCAGATAACATGAGGAAAATACATCCCTTTGCCTACATGTCAATATACATGTGAAATCATGAATGTCACCAAAATCGGATAGCATGAGAAAATGCATCTCTATGTTTGTATCTCAAGTACGCATGTCAAATGCAATGCATCTCAATGATGAACTCATGTACTCACACTCTCAGAGTACTCAATCTCACTCATCATGCTCAATACTCAGCACACTCAGTCACTCAGTACTGTACAATACCTGTTGCGGCGTGCAGTCCGATCCATATATAGCTATAAGGCATGTTGCAGCATGCAACCCGATCCACATATATATAGCTATAAGGCTTGTTGCGGCGTGCAACCCGATCCATATATATATATATATATATATATATACACACACACACACACATAAGACTTGTTACGGCGTGCAACCCGATCCACATATATATAGCCATAAGGCTTGTTTCGGCATGCAACCCGATCCACATATATATAGCCATAACACTTGTTGCGGCGTGCAACCTGATCCACATATATATAGACATAAGGCTTGTTGCGGC
>AWOL01S0052393.1:20148-35204 GCA_000715115.1 Nicotiana otophora | reverse complement strand
TATATATATATAATACTTACAGCACGGCACTCAGGCCCCAACTCAGTCACCAATCTCTCCAGTCTCTTGGCTCACAACGCTCATACTAAGTAGCCCTAATCAATGATACGAGATGTGACAATATACAATAACAGAGGCTGAGAGATAATATGAATGATGAATACTACTGAGTATATTACTACAATTAAGCAAATAACTCAACAACGAAGAATGACCACTGTGGGTGCCAATAGTGCCAACATATATCCTAAACATGATTTCTAGCATACATTACAGCTCAAGTGCTCTAAAACATAGTGTACGGTAAAAATGTTCAGATAAGATGGCTACACAGTTCCATGGAATCGATTAATTCACAATTAATATGGCGCACGCTCACACGCCCGTCACCTAGCATACGCGTCACCTCAACATCAATCACATAACACGTAATTCAGGGTTTCATACCCTCAGCACCAAGTTTAGAAGTGTTACTTACCTCGAACAAGCCAAATCCAATACTTAGCAAGCCAAGCGATGCTCAAAAAATGTCATCCCGCGCGTACCGACCTTTTAACGGCTCAAAACTAGCCAAAAGTAACTCAAATACATCAAATACTGCGAGAGGAAACAAACCCAATCGATAAAGGTCGAATCTTTAATAAAAAGCCCAAAATCAACCCAAAAGTCCAACCCAGGCACGTGCCTCAAAAATCGATGAAAGTTATAAAATCTGACAACCCATTCAATTACGAGTCCAACCATACTAGTTTCACCTAATTCCGACTCCGAATCAATGTTCAAAACACAAAAACTCACTCAATGAAACTTTAGGCTAAAACCCCAATTTCTCTTTAAAATTCATAATCCAAATGCCAAAAACGAGAATAGATTCATGAAATATAATCAAAAATGAGTAGAGAACACTTAGCCTAATCCACATGGTGAAATTCCTCCCCAAGGTCGCCCAAACCAAGCTCTAAAATCCCAAAAATGTGAAAAGAAAACGACCAAGTCTCGAAATATAATCTGCCCAGCTTCATCGCATTTGCGATCAAATCATCGCATCTGTGACCCCCGCTTCTACGGTAAATATTTCTCTTTTACAAAGAATCCCTGAACCAGCAGCCGTCGCTTCTGCGAATCTCCTTCCCACTTCTGTGATCGCGCTTCTGCGCACACTGAACCACATCTGCGGTCGCGCAGATGTGACCATGCACCCGCACCTGCAACCCTCACGTCCAGTTTTCCCTTCTCGCTTCTGCGAAGAAGAACCCACATCTGTGAAGTTGCTTCTACGACCAATTGTCCGCAGATGCGGCCACACCAGAACCACCAGCCTTAGCCAAAATGCAACATGCGACGAAATGGTCCGAACCTCGTCAAAACTCACCCGAGCCCTTCGGCACCTCATTCGAATATACCAACAAGTTCCATGACATAACACAGACCTACTCGAGGCCTCAAATAACGCATAACAACATCAAAATGACAAACCACACATCAATTCAAACTTAAAGAACTTTGAACTTTCGACTTCCAAAAACTCGCGCCGAAACATATCATATCAACTCGAAATGAACTCAAATTTTGCACACAAGACCCAAATGATATAACAAAGCTATTCCGATTCCTGGAACAATAATCCAAATCCGATATCCTCAAATTCAACTCTCAGTCAAACTTATGAACTTTTCAAACCTTCAAATTTTTAACTTTCACCAATTAGCGCCGAAACCTTCTAGAAATATCTAAATGCAAATCCGGGTATACGCCCGAGTCCAAAATAAACATCCAGACGTAATGGAACCATAAAATCTCTAATTTGAGGTCAAACACTAAAAAGTCAAACTTGGTCAACTCTTCCAACTTTAAAGCTTCAATCATGAAATTCATTCTTCTAAATCAATTCTGAATTACCTGAAAAACCAAAACCGCCGATTCACACAAGTCATAATACATCATACGGATTTACTTATGCCCTCAAAATACCGAGTGAAGTGCAAATACTCAAAACGACCGATCGGGCCATTACATTAGAGAGGTGAATTACAAGCTTGCTTTGACGCCTAGTCTGTCGAGTGTTCATCCAGTGTTTCATATTTTTATGCTCCAGAATATGTTGGCGATCTGTCTCATATTTTGGATTTCATCACGGTCCAGTTGGATGGTGATTTGACTTATGATGTGGAGCCGGTGGCCATTTTGGATCGGCAGGTTCAGAAGTTGAGGTAAAAGGACATAACTTTAGTGAAGGTGCAGTGGAGAAGTCAGCTAGTTGAGGAGGATATTTGGGAGATCGAGCGGGAGATGCAGAGCAGATATCCATGCCTAATTGAGACTCTAGGTACGTTTCTAGACCCGTTCAAGGACGAATATTTATTTAAAAGGGGGAGAATGTAACGACCCGGCCGGTCGTTTTGAGTGTTGTAGCCCCTTCCCCCATTTACTGCTCATTTTATGCATATTAGTTGCTATGTGACTTATCGGGGTAGTTGGTTCAGTTCCGGAGATGTCCCGGAATGAGTTGAGACACTTAGTCTCAAGGTTAGAAGCTTAAGTTGAAAAGGTTGATCGGATATTGACTTATGTGTAAATGGCTCAGGAATAGAGTTTTGATGGTTCTGATAGCTCCGTTGGGTGATTTCGGACTTAGGAGTGTGTCCGGATAGTAATTTGGAGGTCCGTAGTTGATTTAGGCTTGAAATAGCGAAAGTTGGAAAATTGAAAGTTTTGAAAATTGAGAAATTTGACCGAGAGTTGACTTTGTAGTTATCGGTTTTGAATTTTAGTTCCAGGAGTTGGAGTAGGTCCGTTGAGGTCAATCGGGCGCGATTTGATAGGTTTCGACATCTATTGTAGAAGTTGGAATTTTTTAGTTTTTATTAGGCTTGAATTGAGGTGCGATTCGTGTTTTTGATGTTGTTTGAGACCTTGACTCTTCTCCCCTATCCCTCAGTTTACTTATTCAGTTTCTACATTTCTTAGACAGTGTATCAGACTTAGTATTTTTAGATGCTCATGTACTCAGTGACACCCTGGTTTTGGAAAACTTCAGTATTGGGTTTTGACGGTTATGAGATTTTTACTTATTTAAACTTGTTTTAGTATACTTTAAATATGAAAGTTTTGGTAATGTCTGAATTATCGGCTTCCCTAGTACCATAATAGGCGCCATCATGACAGATTGAGTTTTGGGTCATGGCAACTTTATACTTTATCAAAATCTCAAGGTATTTTTTCTGTCTTTGAAGTTTTATTTTTCAATTCAAAAGCTTGAATAAGATTTGATTTATTTTATTTTTCAATTCAAAAGCTTGGATAAGTTTTGAATATAATTCTATTTAACAAAATGAATATATAGAAGATATATAGATTATTATTGTTTTATTATTACACATAAGAAAAAGATACATAAATCTAAAACATATAGCTTAACGCATATGTAGCTATTTCAAGCTTAAATTTTCGTTCTACTTTTTTTATGACATAAAATATTGAGTTTTAATTTTATTATTTTTAATTTTCGTTATCTATTTTTACGCGTGTAGTTATTTTTATAACTATCTTATCCTAGATCCTAGAATTTAGATGCAAAATTTAAAAGTGATATTCTTTTATATTTCAAAAAAAAAGTATTCTCAATCCAAACAATTCTCTCTCTCTCTCTCTCTCTCTCTCTCTCTCTCTCTCTCTCTCTCTCTTTATATATATATATCTCTTAACCGATCTTTTCTTATTTGACAATCTCCCTACAAACTCTCCTTAATATTGCCAAGTGGGTTTTTAATAGGTTGCCACTTAGCTTAACCATAATGCCAATATATATGGTAACTTTATTCCTTTATATATATATATATATAGAGAGAGATTATTGGATTAAACACTAGATGAAATAATTATATCAAATTTATAATATGGAAAACCAATACAGAAAGAGGGGAACTAGAGATTGTATGGGAGAATTTATAATTTGAATTAATTTAAAATAAAATAAAAATAATAAATAAATATACTCAAAAATATTATTGATAAGTTTGAATCTGAGCAATAGAATAGAAGAATAAAAGTACATGAAAAATTTATTACAAGAAAAAGAATATAAAGAAAGATTTTCTATAGCGTGAAAAATAAATATATGTATATATATAGTAACTTAAATTTTAGTTAATAAATACAATTCATATTTCGATATTGAATAATAAAAAAATATAAAGATATTATTAGGATATTTATACATAATATAAGGATATTATATATATATATATATATATGTAACATAAAATAAAAGTATTAAAAATATTGGTAGATTGTTTGCAAAAATAATAAAAGGCTTAGACCTTTTTAGTTTTGATGAAGTAAAAATTATAATTTAGTAAACAAAATTACATTATTTAATAAAAAACCAATCAAATATTACGGTAGAAAAGAATGTACGAAAAAAGGGGATAAAGATAATATTAGGATATTTATACTTTAAATCAATTAAAAATAATAAATGGTACATAAATAATACTCAAAAATTTATTTATAAATTTAGACAATTAAAGAATTTTTAACAGTATAACATAAGCTTAAAAAAATAAAAACAATTAGAGTAAGAAAATATATTTATTTTATATTTAAAGAAAAATACTAACAAATATTAGGACAATTGACAAGTTATTAAAAAGTCACATTAGTATAAATAAATAGTACTAAGTACTTACTAATTTAATAAAGAATAAAATAAGGATTAAATAATTTATTTGATAACATATGATATGTATCCTTTAATTTTATATAGATTTTGTTATATTTATGCACTGCATTACAAAATAAAATTACAACTAAATTTTATTATAGTAATATGATATATCATATTATAATTTCATAAGACTAATATTTTTTCAAAATATTCGTGCATTTGTGCTGATTCTAACACTAGTTTTTATAAATAATGGTAGCATCATATGACACCCGTTGGTAGATATTTCATTTTCTTTTCCCAAAATTTGATGACAAGAAAAAGGTCGAATCCAACTGTCACCTTTCCCCTTTTCCTTAAGATTGCCTCGTTACCATTGCGTATATTTCGCAGGGCGCCAGGGCGCGGAACCGCTTAGGGGTGACGTGGGTGCTTGGGAGTCTTCAGAAGAAACTTCAAGGGCTATTATGTCATTTGGGAAAAGAACTTAAGATAACTAAAGATCAGGCTAATCACGTAATTAGAGGGAAGGACAGGGGCAATTAAATATTAGCCTTCGTCTAAATGAGTTGTATGGCAAGTTGATCGTCAACTTGCATGGAAACATCAACTTTTCTGTCTCTTTGATTTTGTTTTTATCACTTATTCTCCGAGGAAAGATTAAACTAACACAACTAGACACATATTTATATTCTTTTCTGGCGTGTTTAGCATGATCAAAATCATTTTTTAATGTTTGGTTTTCACCAAAAGCAAAAAAGTGACATACTTTTCCTTTTCAAATAATAACTTATTAACTCTTAAAATAGTTAAAACGCTATTTTTAATTTTCAAAACGTATTTTTAAAAGACGATTTAGGTTATATATACAGATAGTATAAGTAAATTGTATCAATTGAACATGTGATAACATTATTATTTATTATTTTAATCAGGTTATTAATTAATGAATGTCATAAGGATATATTACTTAGCTTGTAACTACAAAATGATTATTGTGCAAATATTATTTACATAATTAATGCATAAAATATTAAAATATTACAAAAATATTTTTATTGGAGTGTATTTACTTCTTTTGTAATTATTAAGTGTCATCAGTTTTATATACTCACTCCCTTTCAGTTTATGTGATAATATTTCCTTTTTAGTTCGTTCAAGACAGATTAACAGTTTTCTAAATTTGAAAATAATTTAACTTATAATTTTTATTCTATCATTAATGAGAAATTTTTATTGACCCACAAATATAATGGAATATTTAAAGTTACAAATTTTAAAAGTCCAGTAACCAAACAAATGTTATAAGGTGTTATCACCCTAAATATCAAAAGTCTTTTTTTCTTTGTTAAAGTTTGTGCCTATTCAATGTTTGTCCCACAAACTAAAACGGAAGGAATAGCTAAGTGAATGAGTTTAAAAAATTACTTTAAAGCAAACCATTTTTTATGTAATGTTTTTCATAATAAACGCATCCTTTATGTCTCTTATTCTCTCTCTATAGGCATTTGTATATATACTAGCATCACCATTTATACTTGTAAAGACTCCATCCTCGTCTGATCTCCTTTCAAGAAGAAGAGAAGCAGAAATAATAAAAATGCCTTGTTCACTCCAGCTTCAACGGATCAACCCTACAACCGCCACCCCCGCCGCCACACTCGCCGTAAACTTCCACAAACAACCTCAGCCCACGTGGGTTATCCCCGCTCCCATCTCTAATATCCCTAACAATCTCCTCCATTGCCACACCCACGTTGTAGATCCCAACCAATGCTGCTCCGCCGTGGTGAAATCCATCTCCGCCCCGATTGACGCCGTGTGGTCCCTAGTCCGCCGTTTCGACAACCCGCAAGCGTACAAACATTTCCTCAAGAGCTGCCACGTCATCGGCGGAGATGGAAACGTCGGCACGTTGAGGGAAGTTCGCGTAATTTCCGGCCTTCCCGCCGCTTCTAGTATGGAGAGGCTGGAGATTTTAGACGATGAGAAGCACGTCATTAGTTTCAGCGTAGTCGGCGGCGATCATAGGTTGAATAATTACCGGTCGGTGACGACACTGCACCCATCGTCAACGGCGGTGGATGATAACGGGACGGTGGTTGTGGAATCGTACGTGGTGGATATTCCACAAGGGAATACTAAAGAAGAAACGTGTATATTTGTGGATACAATTGTAAGTTGCAATTTGCAATCGCTAGCGCAGATCGCAGAGAACATGGCTACAAGCAGAAGTAAATCAAAATGACTAATTAATCCCCTTAGAATTTGTATATTTCATTTAGTCCCCCATATTTCTTTTTTAAGTTTTTGTTGGGCAATTTTTTTTAAAAGTTTTTTGGGATGATAGTTAGAGTTTTCAATGTTGTAGATCATGAAGACCGAGAATGAAAGTTCATAGATTGATAGATATTTAAGCTTTTGTTTGCTTAGGAGGTTTTAACTTAAGTTTCCTTCCGAGTTGATAGCTTTGGTGCTTTTGTAGCCAGTATGCACCGTTACAGTACTCTTGCAGCGGTGAAAATTTCCAAATGTAACTGTCTTTAAGTTTTTTCATTCATAATGATATCCTGAGAGGGGTGTATTTTTTAAGAATGTAATGCACTATATATTTAGACTGACGGTACAATTTAGCTAACATCTTGAGCAGCTTTATTTTTCAGTTAACTGATTCTATTGAATTGTTACTAGTTGTCAGTGTGTATATATAAGTTGAGCTCCATTTTTTTCTTAATATTAGATAGAGCGAGGCCAGAGGATATTTTACCGGCTACATTAAAAATCGTATCTTCTTTGCTAGTGCTAAAGTTTTAAGCTTTTAGCTTATGAATTTGACGCGGGAACTAGTTCAGTTTTGATAGTAGAAACTAGAAACCATGAAGAACTGAAGTGTTGTCGTGAAGAGCTCTAATTTGCAAAAATCATGCTTCACATTGTCAAAGATATCAATCTACAAATTGTTGAGGTTTTCAAGCCGTAGCCGCCAAGGAGGATATACTACGTATACGGTATACCCACTGATCTTCTTTATTTTCTTGTTAGGGTTTTGGAGGATAAAACAATTACACTGTAATCGGGGGCGGATGTAGCTCTATAGCAATGGATCGAATTGAACCCATAACTTACGATTCGGAATATATATTTATGTGTAAAAATTCACTGAAATCACAATAATTGTCGATATGAACTCACAACCTTAAGTATATAATGAGTTCGATACTAAGAATCCTAAAGTTTGAACCCGTAGAATTTAAATCCTGGATGCGTCTCTGACTATAATGTTATTTTGCTCTCATGTATTGATCATACATTGCTGAAGAAGCAAAACATACAGTTACATATTATAGTGTAGTTGTTTTATCTCCATAACTCTAACAGGCAAATAGAGAAGATCAGTAATAGTATACATATCCTCCTTGGCGGCAACCACGGCTTGGAAACCTCTACAACTTGTAGATTAATGTATCATTAGGCTTAATTTGTTAAATAACACAATGCACGAATGTCCATTATTTAATTTTCGTATGGTCTAATTAATTTTTCCAACTAAACATAGTTATAAAAGGCCTCACCAGTTGTAAGCTTCGGGGAATAACATTGTTTATAATTTATCTAGTACTGTTCGCATTTCTTTGTGATAAAATTGCTAGTCACTGAATACGTACTGAACCTGTTGGTGAGATGGGAACTGGCTTTTCTTGATTTTATTAATTCTCCAAAGAGTATAAATTCCGCGCGCTAAGAGTATCATATTTTATTTCCATCATCAGGTTAAGTTACTTGTTATAGTTTATAATAAGCCTCATCTGACTTTTTCTGGTAGGAAATTACTATATTGGGGATCTTCTGTAGTAGGGATGATCACACATGTGCTAGTTTGACCGCTGCATAATTGACCGGAGAAAATAAAAAAGGAATAAACACAACATAAATTTTTATATTTAGAAAAAGCTAGTCATTGCATGAGAAGAATCAACATTTGCTCTCTCTAACCAACTTGACGTTCAAACAAAAGGCAAGTGGTGGCTTTATTTACTTTAAAAACCTTTTCTTTATGGTTCTCCATAGATTTATGTTGTGTTCGGGCAAGCAAAGAAGATGACAACTTTGCAAGTTGGTTTGCAAGTGGGCAAGGAGGCTTATATTGAATGTCCTTTTTGTTTTCCTAATTGTGTTACTTATAACAGTTGTCAAGGATTCTATAGATTGTCCGTACAGTCCATTTTTCATATACTAAAGACTATAGGTCATCAGTCACTTCAACCTCTTCCCTCGGTATACATACAATTCCAATATCTCATTGCTCACCTCTGTCTAATCCTGTCTTACTGATTTTTCGTTTTGGTAAGCAAAGAAAATTAATCTTAGGGCGGAAACCTATGGTTGAAATTCAGCATTTGGGTAACACTATATAGGACTTGAGAGTGAGTTTTTGATTTCTGATGGAATAAAAATCAACATTAGGACTTCCAGGAACATTTTGAACAATCCGTTTCGGAGCAAAAGTGTTGTTTTCAAATAGTTTGCCCAGATGCCTAGTAATGAACAAGCTGGTGGGAAAGAGCCGGAGATAATAAAAAGCATTTTCACACAAAAAGGCAGACGACTAGAAGCTTTGCTTCTAGAATGCAGACCACATGGGAACAACGCACCGGCATAGAAGAATTCAAATTCGCTTGCTCAGATGAGTGGCTCTTGGCTTCGCAAGCATATATATGTTGTTGCTTTTTCACTGCTAATGAGTATGCTTGGTCAACAAGGAGATCAAAATGAGCAAGTTCTCATCTCTATACTTAAGTCTGACTTCGATCACCATCTTCCGTATGCGCAATGTGGATTTGGTTTCGGTGATTCACCACTACTCGGTACAATGATCTATTGGATCGTTTCTTTACACTTCGTGATGCAATTATGTCCCATCTCAAGTGCGCATATATATTTCTAGGCTTTCACAACTCTAGTTTACTCATTCATAATGATACCATGAGCGCTATAGGGCATTCTCAAGATATGTTTTCAGATACCACTATACAATTACAAACCGTTTTTGCTCGATAGATATAAAACACCCATGCTTTAGCACCAGTTGCATTTTATGTTTTCCTTAAGGAAAAAAAGGTACCCCCATCATAGTGAACCTCTCCCTGTAATCGGGATGAGGTAGATGCCTCCCAGCCAGGGGGCAGATCGAATTGAAGTTTCCTTAGATAGCCACTGACTGACGGGCGCAAAACACACACTTAAATTCTGCTCGCTAGTCAAATACAGTAAAGTATAATATAGTATCCACATGGATTGGATTTAAACAGTATTCTCGTAGTTTCTAGCTTGATTGTTATCCAAGATAATCAACAATTGAGAAGTATATAATTTCTAACTAAAATTGCTAAGAGTCTAAAGCTATTGACTAATGACAATCGAAACAAAGACAAGCAAGGAAGTTATCAGTGGGAGAAAATAGGGGTTGATAGGATAGGTGCAAGATAATTGGTTGGGATCTAACTCTAGATAATTCACTTCTAATGTTCAAGTGAGCCTCTCGAATTCACTCAATTATTAGTTCAAACGTTCAGCAAAAACTCCTCTCTCGGTTAAGTCTTAACCTTACGATATAAACCAATTTAAGCACGTGAAGATATGCACGAATGAACAGTGGATTGGTCTTTAGAAAAATTACTTTCGATTATTCTCCTAACTAGGTTTAATCAATGATTCAACTAGTCTATTTCGATTATTTTGAAGAATTAATGAACTCAACCAACAATATAATGCAAAGATATCACAAGTTATGCCTCTCTCGATTACATGAACAAGTGAATATAGATGCAAAAGTTAAATCATCGAAAAATGCTTCAATACATAAAACTAGAGTTATAATCTACAAACAAGCATCAATACACCAAATCCATCAAATCCTAAAGGGAACTACTCCATAGATATGGAAAAATTCATCACAAATAAAGTTAAAGTAGAGAAAAACATAAATTCAATCCAAACTCGTGTCTTGAGTGAGGAAGGAATGATTAAATCCTTGTGCTCGTGTACTTCCCACTCCTCCTTAGCTTCCTTAGGTCGAATATGTGTCAAAAGTTTAGAAAATAATGTTTTTTCATATATTTATACCAAGTAGGGTCGGGCACAGACGAAATCATATTTTTCTGGCCGAAATAGGAAAATAACTCTGTAAATATTGCATAGGCGCGCCGCATGGGGCGACGCGCCATGCGAGGTATTAGTGAGGAAATCCAGAGAGCTAACTTCTGACAGACAATAGGGATTTGCACAAGCGTGGCGCCCCACGCGTCGCGACAGTTGGGAATTCTCAGAGTACGGACCAAACTTTGATATTTGACGTCCAGACTTGGTCATCGACCCCCCGAACACGATCCCGGCTTAATCCCACTCAGACTTCAAAGCTCCAAATAACTCTAATTCATTCCACAACATCTACATAGCTCGAAATCACTCTTACAAGGCATAAAACATACAATAAGTGCAAAACACTACCAATTAAAGCTCAAACACAAATAAAATGTAGTGAATTAGAGTGCAATAAGCGACTAAAATACGCAATTATAGCCTACCATCAATACCCCACACTTAAATCATTGCTCGTCTTCGAGCAATCAAACTACACTTCAAATAAACACGACCTTTTTCAACAACTCTCATAACTCATCACACCAAGAATATTTAAAACAGATTAAGCACAATACCGTAATATCCTCGCCTCAAGATTTGACTCAAAAGCACCACGCATTATTTATAACCCTATCACTTACTCTAACACAGAGGTCAAACATTACCTTTTCTTCATGAATCAAGTGCCCTCACACAACAATAGAGAGTAGTTCCGCACACAATGAAATTTAAGAACAATTAGGAACTCAAGATAGAAAGAATTCACTCACTCTCAAAAATGACATTCATATACCATAAAAGACGTACCATAGGCTTGCCCGTAGAGTACTACTCTACTAATTGAGCTCATTCAGTCCAGAATCAAGTAGGACTTTCATTGGTTATAATGTAGGCTACGGGATGTGTATGATACATTTAGATATAAGAGTGAATACACCTCCCCAAGCACTTTAATACATACATTTCATTGTTCAAAACCCCAAAATTATGTAAAACCAAAACTCCACCTTCACATCAATATACATTAACTCCCTACTTCTTTAAGCACAATTACATCAAGAGTCATCACTATCAAAGAATATTTTGCACAACAATACAATATTTTTTTTCTTTTCTCTTTCAATTCAAGTGGCTCTTACTTTTTCAAGACAGTGCGACTTTCTCCTTATTTCAATAGTTCCACTCAAAAGCCAACCCAACCACCCCACACTTCAATCTTTTGCAAAGTTCATAACAATTTCAAGTGCTCACGAGAGGTGCAAGGTTCACATAGATGGTCAATTCGATCAAATGGGTAAGGTTTGTAATGTGGTTGCCAAAGAAATATGATTATAGGCTCAATGGGGTTAACTACGATACATAAGAAATAGGTGGGTAAAAGCGTATAACTGGCTCAACAAAGAAATATCTATATCACTTCCAAGGCTGAATACAACTACTATTTCTCTTTGAAAACAGACGGGGCAAGTTCTAGATATCAAATGCAATGCATAGAATAACACAAAACCTCACACACACATGGCACATAACTCACTCAGGATCAGACTCATCAAGACACTCTAGTCAAAGCAGTTAAGCAAAGTTAAGATCAAACAATTTAAGGTACTTATGCAAGAGTTAAAAACTGAGCCTAAGCGTCACAACTAAAGCACTCAAAATTCTCAAGGTATAATAAAGTTAAGAGATATTGCCTTCCATTCAAATCATAGCACAAGGTTTCCTACTCCTAACAAAAATAAAACTAACTACACCCGGTTTAAACAAAACCCTTGGAAAAGAACCGCGACACAAACAAAAACCAAGGGGGACTTATTACACTACCTAATAAAAGAAAATCTTTTTTATCTTTTTTTTCTTTCGACTTTAATCCCTCAAGAAACCTGTCAAATGATATCCATCATCGGGAAAAATAAAAAATTTTAATTTTTTTTTCTATATCTCTAACTACTACAACTAACAAAACTAACACATATACATACAATATACAATTATCCCCCACCCCACACTTTAAGTTGTGGCATGTCCCTATGACACACAATTAAAAAGTATAAGGTAAAGGAAACTTCCCTAAACATCTAGTCGGGGTCTGAGTCGACGTCGGTTCCATTCCTCGTACCCGAACTAATGCGCACATCTATGCAAACAACTTCTTCTTAGCCTTTTTTTTTGGGGGGGGGGGGGGTACACCCCACACGTATCTTTCTCATTCACTGCAGCCTTCTCTTTCGAACCCTTCACTTTCCACTCAACACTTGCAGCTGGTTTTTCTCTTTGTGCCTCATTTTCTACATTCATCTCAAAAGTCACAGTCTCCTCTCCCACTCTAAGCATGAGTTTTCTCTCGTGTATATCCAATATAGCTCTACCCGTTGCTAAAAATGGTCTTCCTAGAATAAAGGGAACCTCCTTGTTCTCCTCCATATTCACCACTATAAAGTAAATCGAAAATACGAACTTATCCAACCGAACGTAACTAACACATTTTCCACTATCCCTTCGAGTGTTATAGTCGTTTGGTCTGCCAGTTGCAAAGATATTGGCACTGACCTTATCTCTCCAATATCCTTCTCCAGTTTCCTATAAATAGAAAGAGGCAATAAGTTAATTGAGGCACCAGAATCACATAAAGACTTATCAAACTTTATAGTTCCTAATGATCAAGGTATAGTAAAACTCCCGGGATATCTACACTTTTGTGGGAGTTTGTTTTGTAATATCATACTGCAATGCTCTGTAAGCTTCACCACTGAGGTCTCCTCGATCTTTCTCTTCTTTGTAAGGATCTCTTTCAAGAATTTGGCATAAGCAGGCATTTGTGAGAGCACTTCTGTGAATGGTAAGTTTACATGAACCCGTTTTAACATATCCAGAAATCTCCGAAACTGCTTGTCGAGCTTTTCTATGCTTTGCTTTTGAGGGAAGGGTAAGGCAAGCATATACTGGCTCTCCTCAGGTTCCTCCCTCTTGATTTTTCTCCTTCTCCTTCTCCTTATCCTTCATCGGGCCTTTCTTCTTTTTATCAACATCATTCTTTAGCTGCTCCCTGATTTCTTTTTCAAGTATCACATTATTTTGGATCGGGGTTGGATCTTTCAACACTTGCCTGCTTCTCAAGGTTACAACACTCACCGTTTCCTTGGGATTCTTTTCAGTGTCAACGAGGAGCGTGCCTGGAACCCTCTCAGATAATATTGTCGCAATTTGTCCCACTTGCTTCTCCAAATTTCGAATTGCTGCCCCTTGTATTTCAAATCTTTCACCGGTTTTCACAATAAAGGCCTTCATGAGATCTTATAGACCAAGCTGATTTAGCTGTTGAGGCTGAAACTGCAGCCTCTGCTGATTCATAAAGCTAGGAGCTCCTTGTCCCTGGAATCTGGGGTTGTTTTATTACCACGCATTTGCAGTACCCCCAACTGAACTCCATGAAAATTCGATGTGCTTCCGACCCATTGCATTAAAGTTATAATTTCCCACAACATTCACTTCCTCAGTTGAGGCTTGACACTCATGAGTAGGGTGTCCTCTTTCACATATATCACAAGCTACGTGGGGCTCATTTTGTATCGAGGTTAAGGTCAACTTCCGTATTTCTTTGGCCATAGTATCAAGTTATACCTGCACAGATGTATTAGCATCAACCTGGGGAACAATAGTTGATCTTCTTCTTTCAGCACTATCAGAGGGCCACTGATTTGCATCTTCAGATAACTCATCAAGAATTGTAACTATCTCCTCTGGAGTCTTCTTCATCAACAAGCCTCCAGCTGCATTGCTCAATGTTCTACGCGAGGCTGGCGTCAATCTATCCCAAAAGTCCTGGAGTAGTATCCAGAGTTCAGTTCCGCTGTGTTGACACTTTCGAACAATCTTCTTAAACCTCTCCCATGCTTCAAAAATAGTTTCAGTATCTTTCTGGCAGAAGTTATGAATTTCTCTTCTAAACTTGCCCGTTTTAGCTGAGGAGAAATATTTATCAAGAAAGTTTTTGGTCATCTCCTCCCAAGTTCTAATTGATCCCATGGGCAAGCTTCGAAGCCACTACTTTGCATCATCCTTGAGTGTGAAGGGGAATGCCCTTAAGTACACTGCATCTCGTGACACACCATTGTATTGAAAGGTATTCATAATCTCCTCGAAGTCCATTAGATGTGTGTTTGGATCTTCGTTTGGCTTCCCTCTGAAGACACAACAATTCTGAAGGCTTTGAAGCAACCCTTGCTTTAATTCAAAGTTGTTTGCTACAATT
>AWOL01S0052393.1:0-19239 GCA_000715115.1 Nicotiana otophora | reverse complement strand
GGGGGGTCTAACACTTGATAAACCTTGATTGTAGACCGGTCTAGCATAATCGCCAAGTGGTTTCCCAGGCCAGGAGCTATATTTTCGAACTGGTCTGCAGCCAAGGGTTGATTCTGATCAATTCTCTGACCCCTCTTCTTCGTAGATAATCTGTGCATCTCTAATAGCTGCTTCTTCAGCACCCCGTGCAGCTTATTCTCGTATTTGGACTACTTCTCTCGCAGCCAAATCTACATTATATTCACCGTTTCCATCCATGAGTTATTTGGTTAAGGATTGCCCAACATTTTCTACCGTCTCGGTGAGATTTCTCTCCTTCCTCAACTGTCGCAGTTATTTTTCTATCTTTGGCTCGTATGGTAGCACTTCTTTAGCAGAAGCTCGAGTCATGCATCAATCTAAACCTGTAACCTGTGCATAGTCAAAGAACACCAACCGTAAAAAGAGAAAAATTAAATTAAATTAAAAGTAAAATAATCCTGAATTATCACTACAAACTATTTCAAACACTATTGCTTGCCAATCCCCCACAACGGTGCCAAAATTTGACGAGCGCAAAACACACACTTAAATTCTGTTCGCTAGTCAAATATAGTTTAGTATAATATCGTATCCACATTGATTGGATTTAAACAGTATTCTCGTAGTTTTTAGCTTGATTGTTATCAAAGATGATCAATAATTGAGAAGTATTTGATTTCTAACTAAAATTACTAAGAGTCTAAAGCCATTGACTAATGACAATCAAAACAAAGAGAAGCAAGAAAGTTATCAGTGGGAGAAAATAGGGGTTGATAGGATAGGTGCAAGATAATTGGTTGGGATAAAACTCTAGATAATTCACTTCTAATGTTCAAGTGAGTCTCTCAAATTCACTTAATTATTAGTTCAAATGTCCAGCAAAAACGCCTCTCTCGATTAAGTCTTAACCTCACGAGATGAACCAATTTAAGCACGTGAAGATATGGACGAATGCGCAGTGGATTGGTCTTTAGGAAAAGCTCTTTCGATTATTCTCCTAACTAGGTTTAATCAATAATTCAACTAGCCTCTTTCGATTACTTAGAAGAATTAATGAACTGAACCAATAATATAATGCAAAGATATCACAAGTTATGTCTCTCTCGATTAGATGAACAAGTGAATATAGTGTACTTATAACACTGCCCAGGTAAACCCTTTGCGATTGCGGGACCAGCTTCGCAATCGCGAAGAATAAAACTGGATGCCTCGAAGAAACCCTACGAGAACGCGGCCCTAGGCTCGTGATCGCAATTCACATATGCACAAATGCTCCCTAACGCGGACACTCCAGTGCGAACGCGAAGAAGAACCCATCATGACCCAGCGTAGCTTAACACTATGTGAACACGTAGTCCCAGACGCGAACGCGCAGACTTAAAGCCTCAACCATTGCGAACACGATCCCTCTATCGCGAACACGAAGAAGACCAGCTCCCAGAACACTATGCGATCACGGCTTCATCTTCGTGACCGGGAAGAACAACTGAAACATCAAAAATCAGTAGAAACCAGCAATATCTAACATGTCCCGAAATGGCCCGAAACCCATCCGAAAAATCACCCGAGTCCCTCGGGACCCCGTCTGAACAAGCTAACAAGTTCCAAAATATAACACGGACCTACACGAGGCCTCAAATCACACATAATAACATCAAAATGAAGAATCACACCTTAATTCAAGCTTAATAAACTATTTCAAATTTTAAATTCCAAACTTACACCGAACATGTCTAAACTACTCGGAATCACCTCAAATTTTCATTTTGTCGATAGGAGTTATCTTACGCGTGACTTCATGCCAAAGAATATGGAATCGAATGACCGTATATACCTTTGTCGTCTACTTAACCACACGACACCGGTTCAACCTGTTAGTACGTCAATCTAAAACAAACGATAAGGGACCATTGTTATGCTAGAATTCAACACAAATTAGTGACTAACTTGTCTACAAAATTTTGGACAACACCTCCTCTTATTCCTTTTACTTTCCTAAAATAAAACAATAAGACCAATATGTCCAACATACCAATGATTATATATGCATCAATATCCAACCTTATATCCATCACAATCAATCACAAAACAGTCCACAAAAGAGTCCCAAAACATTCTGCTATAAGTTACACAATTTGAACTTACGACTTCCAATCACTGTCCCGTAAGTTTCAACTAATATTATATTTAAAATTCTACAACTAGATCTTAATTAGGGGTGAAAATAAAACACCGTACCCAAGATGTTATATGATCAAAATACACCCAAAACAGACCCTAAATTAATGAAACAATTGGCACGACATCAAACTCACCGTCCTCAATTCGTTAGCTCGCAAATTCTTAACTAAAACAAGTGTGGTTGCCCCTATTTAAATATAACTAAAAGGGGATGGAATTACATCAACATACCTTGAAGATAACACTTATATCTTGTGAATTCTTTAGGGCTAAGAGTGTTACTCCAACTTGAATTCGAAAGAAGAAGAAGATTCAACTTGCGGCTTGTAATGACCGACCGGTCATTTTGTGTAATTGCATTCTTTTTCCCCTTTTGATACTTCACACATGTGTAATTTTAGCTTTATTACTTACGAGGTTGATTGGTTTCATTCCGAAAAGGTTTCGGGTTGATTTAAACCCTTTGGTTTTTGGCTTAGAAGCCTAAGTTAGAAAAGTTGACCAAACATTGACTTTCATAAAACTGACCCGGAATAGTATTTTGATGGCTCTCATAGCTTCATATCGTGATTTTGGACTTGGACGTATTCCCGAAATCAAATTTGGAAGTCCGTAGATTAATTTATATTGTTTTGTCGAAAGTTGGCAATTTACAATTTAGAAGTTTGATCGTAGGTTGACTTTTGTCTTTCTGGTTCAAAATTTAGTTTTGGGACTTGGAATAGGTCTGTTATGCTATTTAGAACTTTTCTGCAAAATTTGGTGTCAATTGGAGTTGATTTGATAGTATTGAGATACTTGGTTGCAATTCTAGAAGTTCTTGAACTTTACTTTGAAATTCATGCAATTTGGTGTCCGATTTGTAGTTCTAGATGTTATATTTTTGCTTTGATCACGCGAGCGAGTATGTATGATGTTTATAGACTTGTGTAGATGTTTTGTTAGGAGCCCCAAGGGCTCGGATGAGTTTCAGATATTTTTCGAAAGGATTAGACTGAAACAGGAATTTGCTAGTGTGCTGGTGCTTTGATGTCGCAATTGCGAGCACCAGCATCGCAATTGCGAACATGGAAAGGGAGGCTCTGATATCACTATTACAATAACCTGTTTGCAATTTTGAAGTATGTACCTGGGTAGGACAGTTCGCATTTGTGATGCGTTTGTCGCATTTGTGAAACCATTATCGCATTTTTTGAAGTTCCCCTTAAGTCTGTCAGTGCCGCATTTACGAGCTTTCCTTCACAGTTCGCAATTGTGAACCCGGTGTAGCAATTGCGACACCTGCAACTGAACATAAGGGCCGGAAAGTCGGGATTTAATCTCATTTTTCATATTTTAGAGTCCTAGACTCGGTAGGAGGCGATTTAGAGAGGGAATTTTCATTTACAAATATTGGGGTAGGTGATTCTAATCAATTTCCAACTATAGTTTATGATTATATCTTAGATTTTACATCAAATTTATTAGAATCAAAGAGGAAAATTGGGGATTTTTGTTAAAGTTTTGAAAAATGAGGATTTGAGTTTTGAGAGTCGATTTGGATTCGGATTTGAAAATAAAATACGTATATGGACTCGTGGGGTTATGGGTAGTCAGAATATACCCTTGGACCCGAGTTTTGACCGGGCGGGCTCGGGGTTAACCTTTTTTGACATTTTAAAAAATGTGTAAAGATCAAAGTTTTATCTATTATAATTAGTTTCTCTTGCATTGTTTGATGTTATTAAGTCATTTTGTGGTTAGATTTGAGCCGTGTGGAGGCAAAATTTAGGGGAAAAGCTATATTCGAGGGTTGACTTAGCCTAGTTGAGGTAAATATCTTGTCTAACTTTATATGGAGAAACTACCCCTTAGGATTTAGGTTGACTGTTCCATTTGTGTTATTTGGAAGACGTGTACATGAGGTGATGAGTCCGTACATGGGTTATAAGTGGTATTTGACCGGTTTAGATTATTTAGACTCTTTCCATGCCTTTAATTGAATTGTCATAACATGTTATATCTTTCATTGTTAATCTACTCTTACATGCTTTATTTGACGTTGTTAGCACTTGTTCTATCTCTTACTTGTTATATTTGCTCTCATATGCGTTAGTTGAAGTTGCTACCTCCCTTATTGTCTTGTTACCTCCTAATTGTTGCATTACTCTTACTTGAAGTTGTTATTGTTTACCCTAAAAATGGATAGAGTTGAATTTGTACGGAGTTCTAAGGATATATGGTGTAGCTTAATACAAATCATAAGGATAAATAGAAATATCAAGTATGGATTGCAAAGAATGCAAAAACAAACAAGGTTGTAAAGAAGATGAATTTTAGGACTAAACAAGTGGAATCAAATTAAGAAGCTAGAAAGAACAACTCTTCACTATAGGAGAATATGGTGCTTGAATTATAATGTTAGCAAAACCTTGCCTCTATAGAAATGATAACCATCCCCTTTATAGTAGAGGGATCTTACTTTAGATATATAAAAAAAATACGTAGTGGGAGACCCATGATAAATCAAATTTCCCACAATTCCTGACAAGATTCTCTCCTCTAGTGGGATTGGAACGACTCTTGTCTATGAGCTCGATATTGACTCGAGTTTTTCGGTCTTGACTCGAGCTCTTGATCTTGGCTTGAGCTCGATTCTGACTCGGACCCTTGAATTGATTCGGGGTCAATGTTGGTCGGTCTTTGGATCATAAGCTCGACAAATTTACTTTGCATCATAGTTCGATTTGGATTCGAGCTTGATAATAATATCGAGCTCGACATTGATCGGCCCCTCGGACTCGAAGCTTGTTTGTACAATCTTCAGAACCCATCTCGAAGTCTTACTTCGATCGATTATGTTTCGAACTGGATTAACCATACGAAGGCCAAAATCTATTTCGACCGTATACAGATAGTCCCCTCGTTTCTCAGAAAGAATATGGTGAGAAATGATATGATTTTTCAACGGCTCGATTTGATAATAAGCTGACGTTTACATTAGGCTCGACTATGACGCACGTGACAACTGTTCTGTCGATTTAGTCTTTCAAGGTATTTAATGCATGTCAGACGGTGGTCGGCCACCGTTGATACTGAACCGCCATTGCTTAAACCTATAAATAACCCTTCCTTTAATCATTTATCACTTTTACATCTTCAACCTTCCAATTTTTCCAATTTCTTTTTTGTATTCTCTGAGTTTATACGCAAATCTGTGATTCCTCTTTGCAAAATTCTTCTTCCAAATTACCAAATCTTTGTCATCTTCTTTAAATCCAAAATGGTGAAGACATCCAAAACCATCTCCCAAAATGAAAAAGCTTATTCTTCCCAATCTACCACCGATAAAATACCGGTGGATCCTCGTCCTGAGGAGTGCGTTCCGACGGCGTGTGTTCTTACCTCTGATTTCAAACTTGATAAAGGTTCGCCGATTCCTTGACGATGTGAGCTCGTATCGAGATATATTTGTTCCATAACACGGGAGCACATCGAGCGAATAAAAAGATATTGTAATTGGGAGAACACAGAGGTGGTAGTGCGGTCTCCTGAAGAGGATATTACTACTCACGTGAGAGGGTTTTTAAGCGTATATACTTACCCTTTCACGTTAGGCCCCCTCGACCGTGTTATCATAGATTTTTGTCGTAAATACTTAATAACCCTAGGTCAAATACATCCTTCTTTTTGTGGATCGTTATTTTGATCTGATATTTTATGAGTAACATCGAGGGAATCCTTTCACCCTTGATCATCTTGTCCGATTATACCGTCCTCGCCTTTTGCGAGGAGGGTTAATAAAACTCCAATGTCGAGCTACCAAGGCTTTGTTCTCGAGTATAGACGAGGATAAGGATCGAGGCTGGATGGGCCGGTTCGTTCGAGTGAGGACTTTAGACCTGATCCCGACTGAAAAAATGCCTTTTCCCGAGGAGTGGAACATGAAGCGTAAGTGTAATTCCGCTGTTATCTCCTATTATTTTGTTCTTTCATTTCTTTTCTCACCAATATTACCCTTTTGTGATGCAGCAGTTCCCTGGATGCCCGGTGCAGTGCCCGATCTCAAAAACTGGGTTCGTGATCTGGTTTTGACTTTCTCATATGACGAGCGCTCATGGCGCGACTTGTCAAAGGGCCGATGGGAGGCCAAAAATCATGGTGAGCACCTCTCTCGTATCTTTTGGTAATTTGAATAAGATGATTTTCACATACTTCAATAAAAGTTTTCGTATGCAGGTGTGGGCAAGGATGTAGTTTTGAGGCCCTCGTCTATCGAGGAAGAGGCTTCGGCCTCTGTCCCAAAGCTGGTGAAAGATAATAAGAGGAAAAGAGCCCCTGTCCTCGAAGATCAAAAATCGAAGAAGTGGACGGCTAGTTAGCCGAACAAGAATACCATTCATTTGACCGTAGAATCAGTTCTGCATCTGAGGGATGAAGAAGAGGAAGAAGAAGAGAACGATGGGTCTGCTCTGGAGGCCCGAACAAAGAAGACCACCGACGCTCCACATGTAGCTGGATCGATGGTAGTTCATAAGGCTCCGCCTCGAACTGAGAATATATCGGAGAGAGATTCGGGTAGAGTCCTCGAGTTGCCAGAGATCGAAGATGTTTACCATCGAAGCCGACGGATGGGGGATATGTCTGAATGGGCTCTTCCCAAATCTTTTTGAACCGAAGAGAATACGCCAGATAACTCATTTGGGGCAGTAGCAATCGAAGGCTCGCCCACCTTCCATGCTTTTTCTGCATGGGCGATTCGGGAAGCCCAAGCTTTGGGGGATCTCGAATTAGATACGCGTCATGATGGCGAGGATCTTTTTCGTGACTTGTTCATCGGCGTCGAAGACACTGCCGGTACAAGTGACACATCAAATCTTTTTTACGGAGTGCAGCAGGCTTTGAATCAGGTAGGCCTTAAATCATATGGCGTTACCTTTAAGTTTGCTTTTCTTTTCTGACTTTGTTTCTTCCTTCTTCGCAGGCCACGACAGTTCATCAAGAATTATGTTCTCGGTCCCGAACCAAGCTGCGTCGATACGAGGCCGAGCTTCAACGGGTTAAGGAGGAGAGGAACTCCTTAAAGCTCCTTTTGGGCCAAAGGGGAGAGGGAATAAAAGACCTCCAAGCTGAGTTAGATAGGGCTCACCAAGATCAGATCGATCTATCCGAGCAGGTAATAATGCTTTTAAAAGCCTATGGGCTTGATACCGGGACAATGGCTAATCTTTCGGTCTCACAGCTGCAGCAGAAAATCGAGATGATCGGAAAACTCTGTGAAGAAGTTGATGTGATAAGAGCGGAGTCTTTGAAGTGGAAAGAAGGAATGGGCCTCTTTGCTGCAGAGAAAAAAAGTGCTCGAGCCCAATTATCATCGGCCAAAAACCAACTTCAAAACATGAAGGAGAAAAGCTCGGTCCAACTAAGAGCAATAGAAGAGCTCGAGGCTCGGTTGGCCTCTGTCCTTGCCAAGGCCGAATCTGACGCCAAAAAGGCAAAGGCCGATGCGGATGCACTCGTGGCCGTCTATCGGGCCGATGCTGAGGCTGCCCAGGTCCAAGCAAGAGAGGCAGCCGAGACTACCGATACCCGAGCACATTGGGTCGCTGAACTTATGAAGTGCCGATCTCGTAGGGAGGCCCTCGAGTAGATCCATGCTCGAGGTTTCGACCTCGCTGAAGAGATAAAAAGGGCCAAAGAACTCGAAGCCAATGCTGAAGCCTTGGTTTTCGATGACGATAATGGTGACAATGATGATGGCGATGGGAGTAAGAGCAGATCGGAGAACGGGGGGAGAGCCTAATAGAGAAGAGACCACTCCCGAGGATGACCAGGAAGCTTAGTTATTAATTTTTATGTTGTAATCAATCATGTAAACAATTTTGTATATAACAATATCCCCCTTTTTAGTGACTTGCTTGTGTTTTGTTTCCTGTCTTGTGAAGACTTTATCCATGCCTTATTAATATTTTCACAAGGATTTAAACAACTTAATAAAATTTGGACTTCATAGCCTCCATGCGCTTACTCAAACTTGAAGCAATGTAGCCCTTAGGCGTATTAGTTGAGTCAGTGATTCAAGCTCGAAGAAATATAGCCCGTAGGCGTAATGGTCGAGTGAGTGCTTGCTCGAACTCAAAATAAAAATAACCCGTAGGCTAAGTAGTCGAGGAATGATTCGAACTCGAAATAATGTAGCCCGTAAGTGTAATGGTCGAGTGAGTGCTTGCTCGAACTCGTAATAACAGTAGCTCGTAGGCTTAGTAGTCGAGTGAATGATTCGAACTCGAAATAATGTAGCCCGTAGGCGTAATGGTCGAGTGAGTGCTTGCTCGAACTCAAAATAAAAGTAGCCCGTAGGCTTAATAGTCGAGTGAATGATTCGAACTCGAAGTAATGTAGCCCGTAGGCGTAATGGTCGAGTGAGTGCTTGCTCGAACTCGAAATAAAAGTAGCCCGTAGGCGTAGTGGTCGAGTGAGTACTTGCTCGAACTCGAAATAAAAGTAGCCCACATGCTTAGTAGTCGAGTGAATTATTCGAACTCGAAATAATATAGTTCGTAGGCGTAATGGTCGAGTGAGTGCTTGCTCGAACTCAAAATAAAAGTAGCCCGTAGGCGTAATGGTCGAGTGAGTGCTTGCTCGAACTCGAAATAAAAGTAGCATGTAGGCTATAATAGTCGAGTGAATGATTCGAACTCGAAATAATGTAGCCCATAGGCATAATGGTCGAGTGAGTGCTTGCTCGAACTAGAAATAAAAGTAGCCCGTAGGCTTAGTAGTCGAGTAAATGATTCGAACTCGAAATAATATAGCCCGTAGGTGTAATGGTCGAGTGAGTACTTGCTCGAACTCGAAATAAAAGTAGCCCGTAGGCTTAGTAGTCGAGTGAATGATTCAAACTCGAAATAATGTAGCCCGTAGGCGTAATAGTCGAGTGACTGCTTGCTCGAACTCGAAGTAATATAGCCCGTAGGCTTAATAGTCGAGTGAGTGATTTCGAACTCGAGGTAATGTAGCCCGTAGGCTAAATGGTAGAGTGGGTGATTTCTCGAACTCAAGATAAGAGTAGCCCGTAGGCTTAGTAGTCGAGTGAGTGCTTGCTCGAACTCAAGTCGGTGTAGCCCTTGGGCTTCGTTGATTTTCGGTTGGCAGTCCCCGGTTTAAGAGGTAGTGGTCGGCTTNTAGTCGAGTGAGTGATTCAAACTCGAAGTAACGTAGCCCCGTAGGCTTAGTAGTCGAGTGAGTGATTCAATCTCGAAGTAATGTAGCCCGTAGGCTTTAATGGTCGAGTGAGTGCATGCTCAAACTCGAAATAAGAGTATCCCATAGGCTTACTAGTCGAGTGAGTTATTCGAATTCGAAATAAGTGTAGCCCGTAGGCTTAGTAGTCGAGTGAGTGATTCGAACTCGAAGTAATGTAGCCCCGTAGGCTTAGTAGTCGAGTGAGTGATTCGAATTCGAAGTAATAAAGCCCGTAGGCTTTAATGGTCAAGTGAGTGCTTGCTCTAACTCGAAATAAGAGTAGCCCGTAGGCTTAGTAGTCAAGTGAGTGCTTGCTTGAACTCGAAAAAAGAGCAGCCCATAGGCTTTGCTAATATTTGGTTGGCAGTCCCCGATTTAAGGGGTAGTGGTCGGCCCTTAAGCCTGTTTGCATAATAAATCTCGAAATAGAGGAAATGTTTCTTGGATATAAGATGTGGGTAAAGAAGAAAGTTTTCTTTGTAAGTCATTATACAAGTGTTCATGTTTTGTGTCAGGGCTCAGAATTTGTACGTAGTTCTAAGGATATGTGGTGTAGCTTAATATAAATCATAAGGATAAATAGAAATATCAAGTATGGATTGCAAAGAATGCAAAAACAGACAAGGTTGTAAAGAAGATGAATTTTAGTACTAAACAAGTGGAATCAAATTAAGAAGCTTGAAAGAACAACTCTTCACTATAGGAGAATATGGTGTTTGAATTACAATGTTAGCAAAAACTTTCCTCTACAGAAATGATAACCATCCCTTTTATAGTAGAGGGATCTTACTTTAGATATATAAAAAAAATACGTAGTGGGAGACCCATGATAAATTAGCTTTCCCACAATTCCTGACAAGATTCTCTCCTCTAGTGGGATTGCAACGGCTCTTGTCTATGAGCTCGATATTGATTCGAGTTTTTCGGTCTTGATTCGAGCTCTCGATCTTGGCTTGAGCTCGATTCTGACTCGGACCCTTGAATTGATTCGAGGTCAATGTTGGTCGGTCTCTGAATCATAAGCTGGACAACTTTACTTTGCATCATAGTTCGATTTGGATTCGAGCTTGATAATAACATCGAACTCGACATTGATCGGCCCCTCGGCTCGAAGCTTGTTTGTACCATCTTCGGAACCCATCTCGAAGTCTTAATTCGATCGATTATGTTTCGAACTCGATCAATCATACGAAGGCCGAAATCTATTTCGACCGTATACAGTTATTTCATGAGAATTATCTTCTTGTTGGATTAGTAACGTTGAAAACAAATCTTGTTGGTTGTACAATTCTTGTTGTTTTTTCGTTGTTTCACTTGTAATTATCCATATTTTTGTTCGTGTTGTTTCATCATGTGTTTACTCCTAGATAAACTAAACATTAATAGTTCTCCGTTCTTGAATTGTGTCGTACGTCGAAGACACAATATGCCCCATCTTCTAATTGTTTCAATCTTTTAAAGAAAGTTGACACTCAATATTACTAACTTCTTCCTAGAGCACCTTATACGTGAGGAATACAAAGGGGTGGGCTTTGCCCACTAGCCTTCCTAAACAAATTATTTAAGAGCTCTATCAAGTGAGTCACAATTTGCTTATGTGACCTTTGACCCAAGATACATATATGGCCATTTTATATTATATATTTTCTAGACTAGTGCTACCACTATATTGAAAAAAGAAAACGTTCAATGTCCTTTAACGAAGTAAAAAGTTTGGACTCTTTCTTTACTCATCAACAATTGATCATGTCCAACCGTCACTAAAGCACCCTTTGTTTTCATGTGTATTTTTTTCTTCGAATGTCTTAATTTTTTTTATGGAGCGTTACATTCTCCTCCACATAAAATAACATTCGTCCTTGAATGTTAAACGAATCATACCCGTAAAAAAAGAAGCGTGAACACTTCGTCTTTTATTTACCTAGCCTTTTTCATACTTATAACTACATACGCGTCTCATACGCCTATTCAAATCTATCATCTCGTGTCCTTGATATGACGTATGCCTCAAGCATCTTGCTCTTAAAATTTTCTTTAATAATGGCTTAATATTTGATGACTGCCACCTTTTGTGCCAGAGACCCTTCATTCTTGAGTTGAATACTTGAAATAGGGGCTAGAAGTTTGCGATTCCTGCGGTTATTGTACTCTTATTTTGCGTTAATTTTGTGTGAAAATCAAGCATTGAACCTCTCCTAAGAGCTCTCTGTAGCTGCTGCAACTTAAAGGGTGAATGCCTTATTTTTCCTTCTTCGATAGTGAAATATTTGGTCGGTTAACTCAAAATCTATTTTTATATATGTAATGATCCGACCGGTCGTTTTGAGCTCTAGCGCGTCGTTCGGCGGTTTGAGGCCTTGAATAGCTTCACTTCATGTATTATGACTGGTACTCATAGTCAGAATTGAATTTCGGGAAGTTCGGAGTTGATTTGGAAGGAAAATTCTCATTTCAAAAGCTTCAAATTGGAAGAGTTGACCAAGATTTGACTTTTGAGTAAACGACCTCGGAATCGGGACTTGAAGGTTCCAATAGATTCGTATGATGATTCCGTACTTGGGCGTATGTTCGGGTTGAGTATCGGGTCGTCCGAGAGCATTTCAGCGCTTATTATGAAAAGTTGGCATTTTGAAAGTTTTAGAAATTTTCTAAGTTTGACTTGAAGTGGACTTTGGTGTTATCATATCCATTTGGGATTCCGAACCTTGGAATAAGTTCGTATTGTGATTTACGACTCGCATGCAAAATTTGGCGTCATTCCAGGATGTTTAAGTATGATTCGGACGCGTTCGTCGAAGTTTGAATACTTAAAAGTTAAAGGAAGGTTTCGATCCTCGATTCGTAGTTTTGATGTTGTTTGGCATGATTTGAGGCCTCGAGTAGGTTCGTGTTATATTTTGAGACTGGTCGGTGTGATTGGACGGGGTCCCGGGGGCCTCAGATGTGTGTCGGGACGGTTTCGGACCAAGTTTGGGTGATTTGCAAATGTTGGTGCTGGTGTCTGGTTTTGTTCTTCGCAAACGCTAAGGGTCTCACACGTTCGTGAAGAAGGATTTTAGGATGCTGGGATTTTCCTCATCGCAAACGTGACACAAGCGTCACGAACGCAGAAGAGAATCTAGGGCAACCTATGCGAACGCAAAGAAGGAAGGGGAGCTGGGTGCCTGGAGGTGTTAAGCCTTCACGAACTCGGCTGAGTGACCGCGAACGCGAAGCATCAGGACCTGGAGGCATCGTGAACGCGACGTGGGTGACGCGGACGCGTAGAAGAACATTGGGTCAGTGGATTTTTGGCCTTCATGATCGCGAAGGTATTTCCACGATCACGAAGAGGAAGGGCCTGGGCAGACTTCAATTTATTTCGGGTTTTGGCTCATTTCTAACATTTCTCTCTTGGTTTGGGCGATTTTTGGAGAGCTTCAAGGGGTGATTTTTATCATCTATTGCAAGGTAAGTAATTCTCACATATTGTAAGTTAATTACATGGATTCTATAAGGATGTAACATGAAAACTTGTAAAAAATTTTGGAATTTTGGGATTCTAGAAATTATATTTTTGGATTTTGACCACGAAATTGGACACGGAATTTGGAATAAATCATATATTTGAGTTCCTGACATCATGGGTAAAGTTTATCTTCGAAAATATTCGGAATTCGGGCACGTGGGCCTAAGGGTTGACTATGTTGACTTTTTGAGCGAAGTTGAGAATTATTATAAATTGATTAATTATAAGTATTAGAGTGTATTCTTATTGGTTTGCACATTGTTTGACTAGTTTCGGATCGTTTGGCTTTGAATCGAGGAGTTAGAGAGGCATTAGAGCTGGTTATAAAACTTCGGATCGAGGTAAGTCTCTTGTATAACCTTGTGAGGGAGAAATTACCCCGTAGGTGTTATTCATGTTACATACTACATGTTGTGGGAGCTACGTACGTATGAGGTGACGAGTGTCCGCGCATATGCTAGAATTTCTGATTATGTCCGGGTAGACTAGGATTCACGCCATGCTTTAATTGTACTAATTGAGTTATTCTTGCCTGTTTAATTACTTGATTTCGCGTTACGACCTGAGACTAGACTTGTGTAGAGTATTGGATTCGCTAATTTAGTGATTTGATGAGCTACTCGATTAACCGTAGAAATTATGCTTCCCTTACGAATTTCTCCCGCGTTGTGCGTATTCATCGAAAAGTTCCCTTAAATTTCATACTCACACGCATATTCATGAGTGGTTTCAAGGACCCATTAAGGCTTCTTACTCTAATAGGATCGGGTCGTTCGCCTCGGTAGAATTATGTACCACACTATTATGGGATCGGATCATTCGCCTCGACGGGATTATGTACCGTACTCTTATGGGATCAGGTCGTACGCCTCGTCAGTATCATATTCTTATGGGATCGGGTTGTTCGCCTCGACAACATCATATTCTTATGGGATCAGGCCGTTCGCATCAGCAGTACCACACACTTATGGGATTGAACTGTTCTTCTCGGCAGTATCATGTATCATATTCTTATGGGATCGGGTCGTTCGCCTCGGTATTTCTATAAAATCACACTTATGGGATCAGGCCGCTTGCCTCGGTAGAATCGTGCAAAATTCTTGATAAGAAGTCCGCGTATTCATGAATTTTCCGAACTTGCAATGTGACCATTGATTTGGTTGTCACGCCCCATCCTCGGAAAGTGCGACCGGCGCTCAACTGAGTGAACCCGGCTGAGCAAGCCTGTTAGATACTTTCTACCCAATTAACCCATGATCAAGAAAAGACGTGATTTCATTAATTATACAGTAGGAATCTCATTCATACAATCCTAAATCATTTCATTAGTTATTGCGCATTTAAGTCTCAAAATATACATTTCTTATAGTTCAAGTGGAACAAGTGATCATACACAACATAACTTGTTTAACATTTCTAACACCCATATATAACCTACATAGTGTCTACGGAGCTTCTAAAGATACAAAAGGGAGTAAAGATGGTGTTAGCAACAAGGCCCCGGCTATACCTCAAAAGTGACCATAATATAAACGAAAGGTACAATACATGACCCCGGAATAAAATGGGGCTCACCGAGTCCGCTGAGAAGAGGATGCAGCGCTATCTGTGATCAACATTGTTTGCTATGTAACCACCTGCATCCATTCTAAAATGTAGCGCCCCTGGCAAAAGGGACGTTAGTACCGTCGAATAGCACTAGTATATAATGCTAAATACCAACTTAATAGAATGAATAATAATACAAGAGGAACAATCAAGAATTTAATAAGGGCTTCAAATTATAGTAAAACAACAAGTTAAGGATCATATGCGTTTTCAAGATAATTTTCATATTATTAGGTTAGGTGATCTATAGCACCACTATTTCACAATTCACAATACCCCCGTATTCTTACATGGAGTCCGATCTCGACCTGATCGGCTAGGCCATCTCATTTGAGACATTATCATAATTTCATTATAATTTCTGGCACAGTACCACCATGTGTGCGGCATGGTGTCTGATCACAGCCCGATCGGCTAGGCCATCTCATTGGAGACATTACTACAATTTCATTCACAATACCACTGTGTTCTTACACGGAGTCCGATCTCGGCCCGATCGGCTAGGCCATCTCGTTGGAGACATTACCATAATTTCATTCACAATACCACCGTGTTCTTACATGGAGTCCGATCTCGGCCTGATCGGCTAGGCCATCTCATTTGAGATATTACCTTTTTCAGTCAATCATCTCACATCGTACGTCTTTCATGTACTTTCGATTCATTGACACTAGTGATTACGATTACAAAGTCATTCTTGGCATTTGACCGTATTTCATAGTTCTAGATCCCTTTTCCAAATTCAATATCATTATCAAAATCAATAAGGCTCCCCATTCAAGACATTAAATTCACGTATGAGCAATTTGGGAATCTTAGGTACATAGAGGCTTTTCATACAATTTGACATAAAAATCTTTATTTCGATCTTGACATGAAGACTTAACATTTCCAACACATATTCCACATTTTAAACATATCCTCAATGAAAAGATAACATGATGAAGCATTTATAATAAATATTGAACTTACATCCTTCAACACAAATACGTTAGAAATCGCCAATTCTATAATGATCAAGGGCTTACTCCAATTGCATGATCACCGTAAGGTTCGATTCTAAGAAGAAGGGGGTTTAGCCAACATACCTCAATTGAGCTTCTTAAAACTCTAAGATGTTCCGGAATATTAGCAACTTCAATCTATTTAAGCAATATAACAAAATTGAACAAAAAATTAGGAAGATGAACATGGGTTTAGCTCATTTAAGCATACTATCAAACACTAGGTGTGCATCAATGTTTTAAGGCTTTTTTGTGGAAGATTCATCATATCCCAACCCACACTCTATCATTATTAGCTCACAATCTTCCCACATACTACAAGGATACATGCATGCAAGGTAATCACTCCCATCCCTATGAATTACCTTACTAATGGCCCATTTAGTTAAATTTTGAAATTAAGAGTTTGGGTGATAGAATCTTACCTCTTAGGAAGAAGACCTAGGTGCCTCTCTTGATAATCTTCAAGATTTAAGTGAGAATTGAAGACCAATTTGATGAAAATCATTTCTCCCTCTAGGATCCTCTCTCTCACTCTAAATATATCAGAAAATATGCTCAAAATGGTACATGAGTGTGTTTTAACAAAATAGGGTCGGATTTAAAAACCCCAAAAATGAAGCTCCGGAATAAGGTCTGCGATCGCATAATCAATATACGGACCGCATATCGGTCGCATAATCAGTGACCAAAACAACCAAAAACTTGTCTGTGTCTGCGGTCAATATGCGGCCTGCAGACCTGTTCTACGGTCGCATAATGAACCGCAGAACAGTTATGCGGCCGCATAGTCAACCGCAAAATTTCATCCAAGCTGGCCCAATTAACTGCCTCACTCTACGGCCATTATGCGGTCCGCAGAGTGATTCTGCGGTCGCATAATGGACCGCAGAAGCGGATAACACTGCCAAACATTTTTCTTTACTTTCTGGTGCGTTGTTCAACCCAAAAAGTCCGAACCGCGGCGAGAAAGCTCATCGCGAAGAATTTCTACTATTATTAACCTCTACGCCTACTTTGGCATTATGGAACCCGGATTTTTAAGAAAATTTTTACGGGGCCTTACATCCTCCCCCACTTAAGATCATTCGCCCTCGAATGAGGGTAAAAATCTGTTATTAGCATTTTATGCAACTCAGTTTTCATACCATACACCAGTAGCCCCAAATTTGACTAACTCCCTAAATTTCCAAACATTTCGCTAGAGTTTCGTTTGTAACTAGGCCTATCCACCTGTCAGAGAGCCCCAGAAACACATCTTACAAACATGTATAGAACCCAACGACATAGCATAACTCATAACCACACCAACCGTGGCCTCATGTAAACAACATATAATCAAAAGAAGCATCTTTACATTAACTAAACAAGTGATACAAAATTCTTAGGCGACATGTTCGTAAAAAAAAGGATTACAAAACTATTGGAGCAAGTGAGGAAACTTCTTCTTCAACACTTTCACGGAGGCAATTTCTTTATTCCTCAACTTTTGGACTTGCCTATCAAGAATGGCAACTGGAATCTCTTCATATGACAATTCTTCATTAACCTCAATGGTATCAACAGGAACAATGAGTGACGGATCTCCAACTACTTTCTTCAACATAAACAAATGGAACACCGGGAGTACTAATGACATCTCAGGTGGTAGCACAAGCTTGTACGCCACCTCACCGATCCTCTGAATGAACTTGTACGGCCCGACATTCCTCGAACTCAATTTCCCTTTTTTCCCAAACCGCATAATACCCTTCATGGGGGAAACCTTCAAGAATACCCAATCATCTTCCTTGAACTCTAAGTCTCTGCGACAAACATCCGAATAGGATTTTTGATGGCTCTGAGCAATTTTCAACCGCTCCTTTATGATCTTAACTTTTTCCATAGCTTGATGTACAAGGTCTGGCCCTATCAACTCTGCTTGCCCAATCTCTAACCACCCAAGGAGAGATCTATATCTCCTACCATATAATGCCTCAAACGGTGCCATCTGGACACTTGCATGAAAGCTGTTGTTATAAGCAAACTCTATGAGTGGCAAATGATCATCCCAGCTATCCTTGAAATCAAGAACACAAGCACGCAACATGTCCTCGAGCTTTTGAATAGTCCGCTCTGCTTGCCCGTTGGTCCGTGGAATGAAAGTTGTACTAAGATTCACCCGAGTACCCAAAACTTGTTGAAATTTTCTCCAAAAATTGGCCGTGAACTGAGCCCCCCAATCGAAAATGATAGAAACTGGAGTGCCATGTAGCCCGACTATTTCCTTGATATAAAACTGAGCTATTCCACTGTGTCGGTAGATTTAACTGGCAAGAAGTGTGTTGATTTTGTGAGTCGGTCCACGATCACCTAAATTGAGTCAAACTTGCGCGGAGTGCATGGTAATCCTACCATAAAATCCATATTAATCATCTCCCACTTCCACATTGGAATTTCTATGTTTTCTGCCAACCCACCAATACATTAATGTTTAGCATTCACTTGGTGACAGTTTGGACACCTTGCCACAAAGTTCGCCCCATTCCTTTTTATGTCATTTCACCAATAGACTTCCTTGAGGTCGTGATACATCTTCGTAGAACCTGGATGCACGGAATACCTAGAAGCGTGAGCCTCGGTCATGATTCTTTCTCAGAGACCATCTACATTCGGAACACATAGTCGACCTTGGTACCTTAGTGTACCATCATCCATGCTAAGAGCAAAAGCCGTAGTCTTATGTTTTTGAATCCCCTCCTTCAATTGCACCAAAAATGGATCGTTGTATTGCTTCTCTTTGACTTCCACAACAAGCGATGATTCGGCTCTATTATGCACAATTACCCCTCCTTCATTAGAGTCTGTAAGACGAACTCCCAAACTATCCAATCGATAGACTTCCTTGGCCAATGGCCTTTGATATACCTCCAAGTGTGCTAAATTACCCATAGATTTCCGGCAAAGAGCATCCGCCACAACATTGGCTTTCCATGGGTGATATAGAATATCGATGTCGTAATCCTTGAGTAACTCAATCCATCTTCTCTACCTCAGATTCAACTCTTTTTGTTTGAAAATTTATTGAAGACTCTTGTTGTTACAACCCAAATTTACGTACCTTAGATCATGCCGTGAGTTAGTCGATGTAAGTCCAAGAAGATATTATCTTTGAGATGATAAGAAGTTAATCCTATTGGTCTTAAACGATACAAGGGTGTATAAGAGTGGTTAACAAGTATTAGAAGTTAAACGAATCAAGGATGTTGTAACCCGTATTTTCGGGTAACACTAGAGGTGATTAATTGTCCCAAGAGGTCATGTTTTAATGTATTTTAATCATATAATATCCGTATCATAAGTCTTGAAGTCAAGCGAGTTATGAAACAAAAGTCGATAAAAGTTGTCGCAACTTACGTTTATAATTTTACTTAAACTTTAGGTCAACTGTTACTACATTGTTCTCCCAATGTACTTGGAATTATGGGGTGATCTACCTATAATATTGAAGATCTATGAGTCTAGTGTTCCACACATTAAACCGTTCGTCGATACGATCTCGGAATAGAGAGATATTCACATTTTTGCGAGAGTGCGCCAAGCAGCTCTCTATGAGGCCCACATAGGCGGTTTAAGACATATGGATATATCTAAGATACCTCAACCCCGTTTTAAGTCATTATTTTTCAGTATATTCAGACCTTAGAACCCTAA
>AWOL01S0052390.1:0-12621 GCA_000715115.1 Nicotiana otophora | reverse complement strand
ATAATAACCGGCCAAGCCGAGAAAACTCCAAATCTCAGTAGCTGAAGATGGCCTGGGCCAACTTTGAACTGCCTTTATCTTCTTTGGATCCACCTTAATTCCTTCACTGGACACTACGTGTCCCAATAATTCCACTGAACTAAGCCAGAAATCACACTTAGAGAATTTGGCATACAATCTTTCCTCTCTCAGCCTCTGTAATACAATACCCAAGTGTTGTGCATGCTGAGTAAACCAGGATATCATCAATAAATACTACGATAAATGAATCAAGATATGGCTGGAATACACTATTTATCAAGTGCATAAATACTCCTGGGGCATTGGTTAGCCCAAAAGACATGACAAGAAATTCATAGTGGCCATAACGAGTCCTGAATGCCGTCTTTAGAATATCCGAATCCCGAATTTTCAACTTTTGATACCCAGATCTCAAATCAATTTTGGTGAATACCCTCGCTCCCTGAAGCTGGTCAAATAAGTCATCAATACGCAGAAAAGGATATTTATTCTTGATTGTAACTTTGTTCAACTCCCTGTAGTTGATACATATCCGCATAGTACCATCTTTCGGCAAACCCTGACATTGCTAATGTCACGATATTTGCGTGACAGTCCAGAATGGCATAACATGAAGACAACCCATCCATACCTAGAATTACATCGAAATCAACCATACTGAGCAATAAAAGATCAACTCTAGTCTCCAGCCCCCAATAGTTACCACACACGACCGATACACACGGTCCACAGTAATAGTATCGCCTACTCACGTAGATACACAGACATGTGAAACTAAGGACCCACGGGGCATATCCAGATATTGAGCAAAATATGATGATACATACGAATAAGTGAAACCACGGTCAAATAATATAGAAGCCTCCCTGTGGAAAACTAAAACAGTACCCGTGATCACTGCATCTAAAGCAACAACATCTGGCCTGGCAGAAAAAATGAAGAATCATGCCTGACCGCCGCCTGATCGGCCTCCCCCTCTTGGGCGACCCCTAGCTGATTGAGCCCCACCCCGAGCTGGCTGGGCGTGCGGTGAATTAACGGGTGCTAAAGTCATAGTCTGACTCCTCTACTGCACTGGACCTCCCGGGCAACGAGGACACTCTCTCCACATATGAATAAATTCCCGCACTCAAAGCAGCTCCCTGTTACTAGTGGTGGTGCGGACTGAATCGGGCCCCGAGAACTAGAATAACTATTAGAAGCACCCATTGCAAACGAACCCTGAACTGAAGGGGCACATGACGAACTCTGGGCTGGAAGGGCACCGATAGATGGCTGACCCTGATGAGAACTGTATGAACCATGGATGGATGATGCACCACGGTGAACTGGACGACCCGTCTGATCTTGCCTGTAAGGACGACCCCAGCCTCGGTAAAACTGACCCCCTTAAGGAACACCGCCGAACTCACCTGGTCCACGAGGCCTATTGGCCTCCCTTTCACCACACTCCTGAATACAAACTACATCTATCTGCCGAGCAATGTCAACTACCTCATCAAAAGTAGCACCAGATACCCTCCCCCGAGTCATAATTAACCGAAGCTTATATGTGAGGCCATCAATGAACCTCCTAATCATTTCCCTATTAATAGTAACCAACCAAACAGCGTGATGAGCCAACTCAAAAAATCTCATCTCGTACTGCGTGAAAGACATGCCATCCTGACATAACTGGTCAAACTATCTGTGCCTCTCATAAGCCTCCCACCATCTGAAGGCAGCCCCAGAAAACTAAAAAGTAGTGAACGAGACCCCACTGGTCTCCAGAATACCCATTTTCTGAAGCATCCAGTGGCACTTATCCAGAAAACCCTGAGCATATTCTAACTCAGTATCGCTAAATGATGGAGGTCGAAGCCTCCCAAATCTCTCAAGTCTCCTCTGCTCATCGTTTTCCATAATGGGGACTACCGGGGCCTGAGCAGCTGTAACCGACTGGGCTGATAATGCCCCTGGTATCTGAAGTACCTGCACTACATTATCTAGAGTACGGGAAACAGGGGTATGAGTACCTCCCCTGGCCTGAGAAGTTGCAGGTGCGGCCTGAGCTGAAACCACCTGAGCAAACCCAGTGCAAACTACCAATATCTGTGCTAGAGCCTCATGAAGGCCTAGAATCACAATAGGTGCAGCTGGTGCCTGAGCTGGTCCCGCCTGCTCAACTATATCCGGAATTTTCTCTTGAGTTGGAGCAACTGGTGGTGTTATAGATGCTGCTCCAACTGCTGTACGAGCTAAACATTGACCTCTACCTCGGCCTCGGCCTCTACCATGGCCCCGGCCTCTCGCGGCCTTAAGTGGTGGCACTGATGGCTGACCGTCCGATCTGGTAGTATGTGTCTTCATCATCTATGAGAGAATAGAATAACAGAAATTTAGTTTCCGGAATCAACAAATTCGCACGACAGAATGCAAGAAGGTGAAATTTTCTTAAGGGTTCGATAGCCTCTCGAAGATAAGTACAAACGTCTCTGTATCGATTCGCAAGACTCTACTAAACCTTCTCATGACTCGTGAGACCTATGTAACCTAGGCTCCGATACCAATTTGCCATGACCCAAAATATTAACCATCGTGATGGCGCCTATCTCAATACTTGGCAAGCCTGACAACATCAATAACCCACGATTTCTTTTAAATACGAAAAACATAATAATTTAAGTTTAAGAGAAAATTGCACAAATACTGGATATAAAATACACTCCCAAAACCCGATGTCGTTGAGTACATGAGAATCTATACATACAACTCTATAAAACATGGTCTATGATAGTCTGAGACAAAATACAGTAAGTAAGGAGTTAGGGAAGGAAATACAAGGTTTGCAAAACACGACAGCTACCTCTGAATCTCCGAAAAATTAACTGTGTGAAAGAATCAACACCCACTGTGTCGGGGATCACCTGGATCTGCACATGAAGTGCAGGGTATAGTATAAGTACAACCAACTCAGTCAGTAACTATAATAAATAAAAACTGAAAGTAGTGATGAGCTTCACAACTAAGTCCAAATACAGTAATTTTCAACACAAAAAGGATAGGCATGCTCTCATGTTCAACATTTAAAATTCCACAGTAATTTCATATCAACTTCGACTGAAGCAGACGATAATGTCTTTCACGAATTTCCAAAATAGTGATATATGACAGCTGAAATGCAGCAATAATGAAATCAATGCATCCTCTCAGAGTAACAATCACTCAGTCCTCCCATTGACTCCAACCTCACATTCACTCTTTCCTCGCTGTCACTTATTCCTCACAGTCGCTCATTCCTCTCAATCACTCGGCACTCGCACTCAGTAGGTACCTGCGCTTACTGGGGGTGTGTACAGACTCCGGAGGGGCTCCTTCAGCCCAAGCTCTATAACCAGCCAATTATGGCGCAAATTAATAAAACATGCTGCTGCGTGCAGCCCGATCCCATAAATATTCTCACAATTAAGCCCTCGGTCTCACTCAGTCATCAACCTCTGCAGTCTCTCGGGCTCTAAAAAATCATGACAAGCAGCCCAACAGTAATGATATGATGCATCAATAATGAACAAGAGAGACTGCGATGTAATACGTAAGTAAAACCTCGACTGAGTACAAAATAGTAATTTAACAGATAACTCAACAAGTACACGACCTCTGTGGGTCTCAATAGTGTCAACACATGTTTAAACATGATTTATAGCTCGATTTCTCTAATATGTGAAAAACTGTATGGGTAACAACTAATTATTCAACTACACGAATCCATGGAATTGACCAAGTCACAATTCCTACGGTGAACGCCCACACGCCCGTCACCTAGCATGTGCGTTACCTCAAAACCAATCACATAACACATAATCCGGTGTTTCATACCCTCAGGACCAAATTTAGAACTGTTACATACCTCAAACCGTGTAATTCTTTATTCTGCTATGCCTTTGCCTCGTGAATCGGTCTCCAAATGCATCGAATCTAGTCACAAATAATTTAATTCAGTCAATACAAATTATAGGAATTGATTCTATATGAAAATATTAATTTTCCAACAAAATATGAAATTACACCCAAAACTCGCTTGTGGGGCCCACGTCTAGGAACCCGGCAAAAGTTACAAAATAGGAACGCTCGTTCAACCACAACTCTAACCATACAAATTTTACCAAATTCCGACATCAACTCGACCTCCAAATCAATAAATGTTATTTCCAAATCCCTAGGTCAAAATTCCCGATTTACACCTCTAAAACACATAATCTAGTCGGAATATTCGATCATAATTCAATATTATGGATAGAAATGATCACAAGTGACTTAACTCAAGTTTTCCCATGAATTTTCTCTCAAAACTCGCCTCAACCCGTGTTGGAAATGTCAAAAATGACAAAAATCCTGGACTCCTCTGTTTTTACCATTTTGTCCAGGTTTCTCGCACGTGCGACCCTTTATCCGTACCTGCGGAACCGCTTCTGCGGAAGCCACTTATTTCCCCCAACTCTGCACCTGCGCTCAAAATCCCGCACCTGCGGGTGCGCTTCTATGAACCCCTCGCCGCACCTGCGGCCACAGAGGTGCGGAAAAATCTTCGCACCTGCTACCTTCGTCCTCCCTAGCCTTAGCCGCTTCTGCGATGGCCCTTGAGTACCTGCGGTGTCGCACCTGCGAGCCAATTTCTGCAGGAGCGATTACATTTGATAGCAGCAGGTTTACAATTTTGTTCTAAGTTCGAATTTGATCCGTTAACCATCCGAAACTCATCCGAGGCCCCGGGACCTCAACCAAATATATCATCAAGTCCTAAAACATCATACAAACTTAGTTGAAGCCTCAAGTCACATCAAACAACGCTAAAATCACAAATCACACCCAATTCAAGCTTAACGAAACTAACGAATTCCAACTTCTATATTCGATGCCGAAACATATCAATTAAATTCCGATTGACCTCAAATTTTGCACACAAGTCATAAATGGCATAACGGAGCTATGAAAATATTCAGAACTAGATTTATACTTCGATATCAAAAAGTCAACTCCCCGGTCAAACCTCCAAATTTAAATATCTATTGTTTTGCCATTCCAAGCCTAATTTAGCTACAGGCTTCCAAATAACTTTTTGGACATGCTCCTAAGTCCAAAATCACCATACAGAGGTAATGGAATCATCAAAATTCTATTCCATGGTCATTTACACATAAGTCGACATCCGGTCGCTATTTTAACTTAAGTTTTAAACCTTAGAACTAAGTGTTCCAATTTATTCCAAAATCTCACAAGACCCGAACCATCACCCCGACAAGTCACATAACAACTGTAAAGCATACATTGAGCAGTAAATGGGTTGGGGGGGGGGGATGGGGTTTTAATGCTCAAAACGACCGACTGGGTCGTTATACTTGTTGTCTTACAATTTCATATTAATTGTTCCATTTATTGAAATAATTTCTTTTATAAGAATTGGTAAATTATATTATTGAGGAGCGGGTTGCATGCCGCAACAGAAATAAAAGTGAATATATTGGAAGAGCATGTTGCACGCCACAACGAAATTGATTAAAAGTAAATATATTGGAGGAGCCAGTTGCACGCCGCAACAGAATTGATTGGAAAGATATATTGAGGATCGGGTTGCATGCCGCAACAGAATTAAATGAAAATGAATATATTGTGGGATCGGGTTGCATGTAGCAACGAAATTGAATATGAATATATTGTGGGGATCGAGTTGCACGCCGCAACGGAAAGTAATTTAAGTAATTATTGGTTATGACTGCCGAGTTGGATTGATTGTTGATATGATTTACCGGTTTAATTTATACTCATGTTCTCCTATGTTGTTGTTATTATTTTATTGCGTACATGTTAATGTAAGTGACCTGCTTTAGCCTCGTCACTACTTTGTCGAGGTTAGGCTCGACACTTACTGGGTACATGGGTCGGTTGTACTCGTACTACACTCTGCACTTCTTATGCAGATACCGAAGTTGGTCCCAGTGGCGTATAGTATATTTGCTCGGATTCAACTACCCACAGGAGACTTGAGGTATAGTTTCACGATGTTCGCAGCTCTGAAGTCCCTATCTACTTTATTTTAGCGGTGTATTTCTATCAGACAACTTTATTTATTTTCTCTTTTTGTGCCTTGATACCCTTTTCAAACTCTTCGTCTCTCCCCCAAACTTACAGTTTTAGCCAATTGTTTCACAAGAGTGTTAAGGAAAGCTCGGGTGCCAAGAGAGGGTCATGACAGAATTGTAACTGGTTATCAAATGAGAAAGGTTTTAGGCTCAAATAGGTTGACTAGGGATAACAACATTGGTCGGCCATGGAAAATTTCAAGCGGGTCAAGGAGAGCATACAATCACTTCTCAAGCCAAACAAAACTTAAAATTTCTCCTAGAGACACATTTGGGGCAAGTTCTATACCATTCACATAGGTACTTGGACTTGAATGAAAAACATCTCACCTCTCACGTAGCGGGATTGTTAAAGAGGATAGAGTCGAGGGAACACAACGACTATATTCAAGATTGAAAATCACTATGATTCGACTAAACCACTCGATGATTTCCTAAGTCAACATAAGAGTCACAAGGTCACTAACTAGAGCTATCCCTTTCCAAAAAACTTGTTTTTAACCATAAGCACGTAGTTAAGTGTGTTGGTACCAAGTGAGGCATGTTTTACTTTTCGAGCCTGATTTAATTAGGTCTTTTTATTCATTATTACTACTATTCTTACCTAAACACCAAAAATGGACTCAATCCCTTAAGAAGGTTGTCATGCCATCCATCGTTGGGAAGAGTCACCCGGTTCACACAAAAATGACCTTTGGAAAGAATCGTGTCATTAAGAAAATCAAAGGCTTATTATTCACTAAAACATAAATAGAAGCTACAAAATAAAAAAAACTATTAGATTAAACATAGACTAATAAGAAAGCAGAATAAAGAAGCTAGCAAATATACATAATAAGAGAGGAAAAGAGAGAATATATACATCAAGAGAGAACAGAGAAAATATATATACAGAATGAAGAGAAAGAAAAAAATATTGTTAGTTATTACAAACCAAATGTCTAAAAGTCATCCAAATAGAAAATCAAATAAGTCCAACCCCTCCCCCCCCCTCTCCCCCGAATAAAACTTATCATTGTCCTCAATGCTTAATATCAAAATAAGAATTTAGAAGGGTAAGAGTGAAAAAGATTCCCTATGTGGCCTTGGACATCTCCGTGTCCATAGCAGTTTTACCTCAATCGGTCTCCTCTAACTAAATCTCATCATCAGCTCTAGGAGTAACTCGGTTGGTGAACATCTGGCGCACTGCCTCAGAAGTGTCGGCAACCAGGTCTAGCTCTTCAGACTCGCCAGCTGGTGCCACTGGAGTTGATGGTGCTGCTAGATCTACTGGTGCTGGTGGGTTTGACTCCATGAGCATATCAAATGAAAGATCACCAGCTGCTGCTATATTGGTCACCTCTCTCCTCAGCCTATCAACTGATTTCTTGGACGCTTGGGATTTCTTCATTTTCTTCACCTTCTTCCCTAGCTCCTAAATCACTGTTCCATGTGATACCAAGGTGTTCATGATGGTGGTCTGGTTCTCCAATATCTTCTTCAATGTATCCTCCACTGTCGGAGGAATATGGGGTGCCGGAGTGGATGATTGTGCTGCAACAACACTAGATATGTCAAACAACTTTGTAGTGGTTATCTGTATCCTTCGAAACACAAATAGTAGATAAGCGGGCATGGTTAGCAGCTTCAAAGCCGATGTGGAAGGCACAAATGCTAAGGGACCTGGAGAAGGAGGTAGAGGCATAGCTGCTGCACCATCAGCAAGCTCTGCTAAAGTAGATGGAATGTCAACTATCTCAGCAGCAACCCCAACGGGCTCATCACACTGGCCTACCGTAGTAGAGGTTTGGCCCTGTTTCTTGGCCCTGTTTCTTTGGGTTTCCACCACCCATCAAAGAATACCATGAGAAGGGCTTCTTCGCCCGCACTTGGTATCAAAATCCCTCGGCTCCACACCCGCACCCGTAAGGTACTCAGTGATAGTGTTGGGATACAGTTAGGAGGTGTCACCTTGCCTGGAGAACACAAACATGTTGGCCAACATCACGACACCCACATTGATTGGGTACCTGGTCATGATAGAAGCGACTAGCATTGCCCGCTGAATTGAAAGATTTATTTCAATTCGGAACGGGTCTGGTCTGCTACACATGAATGTTTGCCATCGTTTTGCCTCAAAATTTAGGGTGTTCCGCTAAATGGGAACCCAAATTGCGATCCATGCTGGAGGCGGCCTCGGAGCAGCAAGAATATTAGCTAGCCATGGTCGAACTGCATCTCCAAGTGCTAACTTTTCCAAGTATTGCACAGGCTCCACATCCTCAAACCTTAAATATGTGTTCAGGGTGCTCTGATTGAATCATACCTTTATATTTATCACTTTTATTACCTTGGTCCCTTTCTTTATATGCGCCACATTGGCGTAAAATTCCTGGATCAGGTATTCCTTGGCATCTGCCACACTTTTGGTGAACCACATCCACCTTTTCCACTCCCGAAACTGTCTCAACACTATCGGGTTATGTTTTTCAAGGTCTTTTATCATGAAATGACGCTCAAGAGTGAGCGATCTCATTGGCCACCACCCTCAAAAGCTTGTGAAAACAGCCAGACTGACAAACCTATCTTCCCAAATCTCTTTCTTCTTCGACCTCTCAAGGCCGGAAACTATGGTATCACCCCTTCGGTCATTATCCGAAATATTATCAACATCAACTATGGTAGCTGGTGTGTCGGGGGCATGTGTGGATGAGGGTTCCGAAGCCTAGCTGTCACCTTCTGAACCCTCAGAAGAGCTCTCAGAGGAGGAAGGCTCGTTTCTAAGTTGGTATCTGCCCTGTCGCTGTTGTGGCTGTGATTGCACGGCAGACTGCTCTTGCACTGAGTTTCCCTCCGAAGCTTCCCTAGACGGGGCATATGAACTAGATTTGGAGGGCTCGGGATGTCTTCCTCGGCCTATTTTGGCTTTCTTACTAATTACTCTTTGGAAGGAGATGGGTAAATTGCTTTTGCCTTTGCCTCTGCCTCTGGAAGGTTCACCCCTCCCCTTTGATGTATCACCATGACCTCGTGATCTAACCAATTTTGTAACAAACAGCAGCAGGAGTCAGATCTAATTCAATTTGAAGATAAACAGAAAGTCACATAACAAAACATATTGCAGGGTGGGTGTAACAACCCGACTGGTCGTTTTGTGCTCTAGCGCGTCGTTCGGCAGTTTGAGACCTTGAGTAGCTTCACTTTAGGTTGGGTGTAACAACCCGACTGGTCGTTTTGTGCTCTAGCACGTCGTTCAGCAGTTTGAGGCCTTGAGTAGCTTCACTTCAGGTATTATGACTTATACGTGTGTTCGAAATCAAATTTTGGGAGGTTTGGAGTTGATTTGGTAAGAAACGTTTTAAATTCGGCAGCTTTAAGTTGGAAGAATTGATTAAGGTTGAATCTTTAGTAAACGACCTCAGAATCGAGATTTGAAAGTTCCAATAGGTTCGTATGATGATTTCAGACTTGGGCGTATGTTTCGGTTGAGTATCGGATCACCCCAGAGCATTTCAACATTTATTATGGAAAGTTAACATTTTGAAAATTTAAGGATTTCATAAGTTTGGTTTGAAGTGAATTTTGATGTTATTGATGTCCGTTTGGGATTCCGAGTCTGGGAATAGTTCAGTATGGTGATTTTGGTCTTAGGAGCGTATCCGAATATTGATTTGGAGGTTCGTAGGTCATTTCAGCGTCAATTGTCAAAAGTTAGAAATTTGGATGATTTTCAGAAATTTGACAGCGGTCAGGGCTTTTTTATATCGGTGTCGTATTTCGATTCCGAAAGTTAGAGTAGGTCTGTAATGTCAATTATGACTTGTGTGCAAAATTTGAAGTCAATCGGATTTGATTTGATAGGTTTTGGCATTGAATGTAGAAGTTTGAAGTTCTAGAGTTCATTAAGCTTGAATTGGAGTGCGATTCGGGGTTTTAGCATTGTTTGATGTGATTTGAAGGGTCGACTAAGTTCTTGTGGTATTTTGGAACGTGTTGGTATATTTGGTTAAGTCCCCGAGTGGCTCGGGTGAGTTTCGGATGGGTTTCGGATCGATTGGAGCCTTATTGAAGTTACTGGAATTTGCTGTTGCTGGTGTAACCGCTTCTGCGGAAGGTTCATCGCAGAAGAGGCATCGTAGAATCTAGGAAGAGGATCGCAGAAACGGCTAGAGGGGAGCTAGGTTGGAGGCACAGGTGCGAGGTTTTGGACGCACCATCTAGACCGCAAAAGCAGATTTTTGATCGCAGGTGCGACTCCGCAGAAGCAGAGCCAGGTCCGCAGATGCGAAGGCAGGAGGCCTTAGGGGAAACTGCAGAAATGGGATTTGTGGCCGCATCTGCGGAACCGCAAAAGCGTCCAAGTGACTGCAGGTACAGTGATTGCTGGGCAGAAGGTTTGCTTAAGTACGGGATTTTTGCCCATTTCCACTTGGTTGGGGCAGTTGTTGGAGAGCTTCAAGGAGGGATTTTTATCAAGTAACACGAGATAAGTGATTCCCACCTATTGCAAGTTAAGTACTTGGTTTATATATGGATTTAAACATGGAAATTAGTAGAAATTTGGGATTTTGAAGAAAAATCTAGAAATTGGTATTTTTGGATTTTTACCACGAAATTAGGAATAAATCATATATTTGAGTTCGTAATCTTGTGGTAAAGTTTATTAATTATGTGTTCTAAGACCTTGAAAGGTACTATTTATTATTCCTCGACTTGTGTGCGCAATCCGTAAAGATTTCTCGAAAGTTTTTATGTGAAAAATGCATTAAAATGTGAATTAGAGCTTTAAAACTCAATTGAGTTGACTTTGGTCAACATTTTGAGAAAATGGACTCGGACCAGTATTTTGACAGTTCTGGTAGGTCCGTATCGTAATTTGGGACTCGGGTGTATGCCCGGAATCAAATGTCGAGATCCCTAGCCCGAGATATGAAATTTTGATGAAAAATAAAAAGTTTAAGTTCAAATAGTAACCGGATGTCTAATTATGTGCAAACGTCCCCAGAATAGAATTTTGATGATTCCAACAGCTCCGTATGTTACTTTTGGACTTAGGAGCGTGATCGGAATTTTATTTGGAAGTCCGTAGTGAAATTAGGCTCGAAATGGCAAAAATAGGAATTTAAAGTTTGGAAGTTTGACCGGGGAGTTGACTTTTTGATATCGGGGTCAGAATCCAGTTCTGAAAATTTTCACAGCTGCATTATGTTATTTATGACTTGTGTGCAAAATTTGAGGTCAATCGGACTTGATTTGATAGGTTCCGGCATCGAATGTAGAAGTTAAAAATTCTTAGTTTCATTAAGCTTGATCGAGGGTCACAATCGAAGGCTCAAGCTCGATGCCATGATTGAGGCTATGATAGAAGGACCAGACTCGATGCCATAATCGAGGCCATGATCCGAGGTCCAAGATTGAGCTTGTGATCGAAACCACGATCGAGGCCTTGGCTCAAGGGCCATGATCGAAGACACGATCGAGGCCCTGTTCAAGGCCCAGTTCCGAAGGCTGTCTGGGCAGTTTTATAAAAAGAGGGCATTCGTCCCATTCGCCATTTTTAACAAATTGGAGCTGGAGCAGAGGCGATGTTGACAGATTTTCAAGGAAAGACAATTGGGGTAAGTGATTCCAACTCGGATTTGGTCTATATACACAAATATATCATTGTTTTCACTATTTAATTAGTGTTTCGAGATTGAAATTTGGAAAATTTTAGAAATCTCATAAAAATGAATTTTTGAGATTTCGGTATCGATTCGGAGACGGATTTGAGTGAAACTGGTATGGTTGGACTCGTAATTGAATGGATTGTCAAATTTCATAACTTTCGCCGGATTCCGAGATGTGGGCCCCACAGATGAATATTTAATTAATTTCAGAATTTTTATTAGAAATGTTGTATTTTCTTATAGAATTGATTCCTATAATTTTTAGTGGTTGTATCGATTTATTTTGGCTAGATTCGAGCCGGACAGGGTTGGATAATCGTGGAAAAGGCCTTCTTGTGGGTTAAATTGGAGCAAGACGAGGTAAGTCTCTTGTCTAATCTTGTGAGGGGTAAAGTACCTCATAGGTGATTAAAATTAAATAATTGTTGCTAATTGTGGAGGCTACGTACGCACGAGGTGACGAGAGTCCGTGCGTAGCTACTATTAATTCTAAAGTCCGGGTAGTTTAGGACTCAAAGCATGCATTACTTGTGTAGATTATATTTTTTGATTAATTAATATTAATTGATATATATGAATATATTGTGAATTTTTAGATAAAGATATTAAAGGATGGAAATCGCATAAGTTTGATTTTCTGTTTAAATGAATTAATTGTTAAAAGAAATTGTTCTCCTCACGAATTTATCTTATAATAAATATACTCTCCTTCCGGAGGCACAAAAGAAAAATGTCCTCCTTTCTTGTCGAGCGGGCCGAACGCCTCGGCGGGATAGATGCATCTATGGATCGCGTCGCACGTCCCTCGGCAGTGTACACGACACTCTGGATCA
>AWOL01S0052381.1:1426-16035 GCA_000715115.1 Nicotiana otophora | reverse complement strand
GGGTGCTCCGGTCTTGTTTGTGAAGAAGAAGGATGGTTCTATGCGTATGTGTATTGATTATCGCCAGCTGAACAAAGTTACAATGAAGAACAGGTGTCCATTTCCTCGTATTGATGACTTATTTGATAAGTTACAAGGTGACAGGGTATTTTCCAAGATTGACTTACGTTCAGGCTATCATCAGTTGAAGATTCGGGAGCCAGATATCCTGAAGACTGCCTTCAGGACCCGATACGATCACTATGAGTTTCTTGTTATGTCTTTTGGGCTGACCAATGCCCCAGTAGCCTTTATGCATTTGATGCACAGTGTGTTCCGGCCTTATCTTGACTCCTTCGTCATTGTGTTTGTTGACGACATTCTGGTGTACTCCCGGACTCGGGAGGATCATGAGCAGCACCTGAGGACTGTGCTTCAGACTCTGAGAGAAAAGAGGTTGTATGCAAAATTTTTGAAGTGTGAGTTTTGGCTAGACTCAGTGGCGTTCTTGGGTAATGTAGTATCGAGTGATGGGATCAAGGTAGATCCGAAGGAGGTGGAGGCAGTGCAGAGTTCGCCTAGACCATCATCAGCTACATAGATCCGTAGTTTTCTTAGTTTGGCGGGGTATTACCGTCGTTTTGTAGAGGGATTCTCATCAATTGCAGCACATATGACTAGGCTGACCCAGAAGGGTGCTCCGTTCAAGTGGACAGATGAGTGTGAGGAGAGGTTTCAGAAGATCAAGACAACTTTGACTACAGCCCAGTTTTGGTATTGCCTACAGGTTTGGGGTCCTGCACTGTATATTATGATGCGTAGCAGATTGGTCTTGGCGCGGTGTTGATGCAGGACGGTAGGGTGATTGCCTACGCGTCCATACAGTTGAAGGTGTATGAGAAGAACTATCATGTCCACGACCTTGAGTTAGCAGCTATTGTTCATGCCATGAAGATTCGGCACCACTATTTATACGGTGTTCCTTGTGAGATTTACACTGATCATCGGAGTTTGCAACATCTGTTCAAGCAAAAGGATCTTAATTTGCGTCAGCGGAGGTGGTTGGAGCTACTTAAGGATTATGATATCACCATTTTGTACCACCCGGGAAAGGCCAATGTGATGCCCGATGCTTTGAGTCGCCGGGCGGAAAGTTTGGGGAGTTTAGCATATCTTCCAGCAGTAGAGAGACCCTTAACATTGGATGTTCAGGTCTTAGCCAGCTAGTTTGTGAGATTGGATATTTCTGAGCCGAGTCGAATGTTGGCTTGTGTGGTCTCTCAGTCTTCTCTTTATGATCGTATCAGGGAGCATCAATATGATGACCCCCACCTACGTGTCCTTAAGGACACGATCCAGCACGGTGATGCTAAGGAGGTCACTATTGGGGACGATGGCGCATTGAGGATGCATGACATGCTATGTGTGCCTAATGTAGATGGTTTGTGTGAGTTGATTCTTCAGGAGGCTTATAGCTCGCGGTACTCCATTTATCCGGGTGTCGCGAAGACGTATCAGGACTTGAGGCAGCATTACTGGTGGAGGAGAATGAAAAAGGACATAGTGGAGTATGTCGCTCGGTGCCTAAATTGCCAGCATGTGAAGTATGAGCATCAACGACCGGGTGGGTTGCTTCAGAAGTTAGAGATTCCGAAATGGAAATGAGAGCGAATCACTATGGATTTCGTTGTTGGACTCCCACGGACTCAGCGGAGGTTTGATGCGGTTTGGGTGATTGTGGATAGGCTGACCAAGTCAGCTCATTTCATTCCTGTGATGACTACATATTCTTTCGAGCAGCTGGCTCGAATCTACATCCGTGAGATCGTCAGGCTTCATGGCGTACCGGTATCTATTATCTCTGATTGGGGTACGCAATTTACATCACAGTTCTGGAGAGCCGTACAATATGAGTTGGGCACTAGAGTGGAGCTGAGCATATCATGTTACCCTTAGAAGGATGGACAGTCCGAGCACACTATTCAGATATTAGAGGATATGCTCCGTGCGTATGTGATGGAGTTTGGAGGGTCATGGGATCAGTTCTTGCCACTTGCAGAATTTTCCTACAACAACAGTTATTAATCGAGCATCCAGATGGCACCGTATGAGGCTCTATATGGTAGGCGGTGTCGGTACCCAGTGGGTTGGTTCGAGCCGGGTGAGGCCAAATTATTGGGTACAGACTTGGTCCAGGATGCCCTGGATAAGGTAAAGGTGATTCAGGATCGATTTCGCACAGCCCAATCCAGACAGAAGAGTTATGCGGACCAGAGGGTTCGCGATGTAGCATTCATGGTTGGAGAGCGGGTCTTGCTTCGGGTGTCGCCTATGAAGGGCGTTATGAGGTTCGGAAAGAAGGGCAAGCTGAGCCCGAGGTACATTGGTCCTTTTGAGGTGTTGCGGCGTGTTTGGGAGGTTGCTTATGAGATTGCCTTACCTCCCATCCTAGCAAGAGTTCATCCGGTATTCCACGTTTCTATGCTCCGGAAGTATCACGATGATCTGGCTCATGTATTAGATTTCAGCTCAATCCATTTAGACAAGGACCTATCTTATGTTGAGGAGCCAGTGGCTATTTTGGACAGGCAGGTCAGAAAGCTAAGGTCAAAGAACATTGCTTCAGTAAAGGTTCAGTGGAGGTGTCAGCCGGTCGAGGAGGCGACTTGGGATACCGAGCAGGATATGCGCAGCCGTTATCCTCATTTGTTCACAGCTTCAGGTATGTCTCTATACTCGTTCGAGGATGAACGATTGTTTTAAGTGGGGGAGGATGTGATGACCCGGCCGATCGTTTTGAGAGTTATAGCCCCCATCCCCTATTAACTGCATCCGTCGTATGTTTTTCTGCTATTGTGACTTACCGGGAGGTTTCATTTTGGTTTTTGAAGTGTTTTGGAACACTTAGTCCCTAAATGGGAGTTTAAGCCTTAGGATTTGGATCGCAGTCGGAACTGTATGAAAACGACTCCGGAATGGAGTTCTATCAATTCTGTTAGCTCCATTAGGTGATTTTGGACTTATAGACATGTCCGGATTGTGTTTTGGAGGTCTGTAGCTCAATTAGGCTTGAAATGCGAAAGTCGAAGTTTTGGAGATTTTGACCGGTAGTGGAATATTTGATATCTGGGTCGGATTCTAATTCTGGAAGTTGGAGTAGGTCTGTAGGGCTGAATATGACTTGTGTGCAAAATTTTGGATCAATCGGACGAGGTTTGGTTGGTTTCGGCATCGATTGTCGAATTTGGATGTTTCAAGTTCTTTAAGTTTGAATCAGAGGATGATTCATGATTTTAGAGTTATTTTATGTGGTTTGAGAGCTCGACTAAGTTCATATGGTGCTTTAGGATTGGTTTGTATGTTTGGTTGAGGTCCCGGGGGCCTCAGGTGTGTTTTGGATGCTTAACGGAGGAAATATTAGACTTCGGAAATTTCTGAAGTTTGCTGGTTTCTGGTGTTTCGCACCTGCGATGGGGGAACCGCAGGTGCAGATGATTAAGCGCAGAAGCGAATTTGGAGGGAGTGGTCGGGGGCCGCAGGTGTGAGGTGAGTTTCGCATCTGTGATATCCGCAGACGTGCTGGAGAGATCGCAGGAGCGGTGGAGGACCGCAGAAGCGGACATAGGTCCGCAGGTGCACACACGCAGGTGCGACCTTTTGATCGCAGAAATGGGCGAGGATTTTTAAGTGAAAACTGCACCTGCGATGGAATTTCCGTAGGTGCGGTTGAAGGCCCGCAGAAGCGGTTTGACTACAGAAAACGGGCTGAGTGTGAGGGTTTGATTTCATTCTTCATATTTGAACTTGAGAGCTCGAAATTTGGCGACTTTTCAAGGGATTTTCAGAGGAAGCTTTGGGGTAATGATTCCTAACTCGTTTTTGGTTAAGATCCATTAATCTATAGTTGTTTTCTCCATTTAATTTCGGATTTGGGGTTGAAAATTTGGGGAAAAGTTGAGAAAAGTTCTTAGGCCGAATTTTGAAATTTTGACCGAGATTTTGGTATCCGATTTGAGTAATTTTGGTATGAGTGATCTTGTGAGTGAATGGGTGTTCATATTTTATGACTTTTATCTGATTCCGAGACGTGGGCCCGAGGAGGCTTTTTAGGGCGATTTTTTAATTATTTGCTTTAGCTTTGATTTCATTAGCTAGATTAGTTCCTTGTAGTTATATTTATGTTATGTAATTACTTTTGGCTAGATTTGGGCTATTCGGAATTGGATATTTGTGGAAAGAGCATTGTTACGGATTGATTGAGCTTGGTTCGAGGTAAGTGGCTTGTCTAACCTTATGTGGGGGAACTCCCCTTAGGATTTGGTACTGTTTTGATATGTGAGCGTCATGTACGTGAGGTGACGATTACGTACACGGGCTAATTGTTGTAAAAACCCGATTTCTGCTAAGTAATAACCTGTTTTCCTTCTTATTTGAGTCATATCAGCATGTGTAGTATCCTGTTAGATTAGAACAACATGACTACTTGCTTTAATTGTTTATCTGAACTCCGTGCAGCATGTCTAGTAAATTTCTTGTTTTTCCTTGTCTTGTACTTAGTTTAAATTGTAGGATCTCGTGTTGTAGTTGTTGAATTCTATTGTTTGAGATGTGTATTTACTTTTGGGACTACAGAACTGTATTCTGGGAGATCCCTCTGCATATTTACTTTTGGGACTACGGAACGGTATTCTGGGAGATCCCCCTGCACATTTACTTTAGGACTACGGAACAGCATTCCGGGAGATCTCCCTGTCTTGCATATTTACTTCCCTGCACATTTACGTTTAGGACTACAAGACGGTATCTCGGGAGATCCCCTGTTGTTATTTCTGTGTACTGAGCTGTTACCTTTCTATGTTTTCATTCTTGTTAAATTTCTGTCTTTATTTTATTGCGATATTTCATTCTGCCTTATTTTTGTTATATATATACCAATAGGGCCCTGACTTGACCTCATCACTACTCGACCGAGATTAGGCTTGGTACTTATTGGGTACCGTTATAGTGTACTCACGCCCTTTCTTGCACATATTTTTCGTCTGCAGATCCATGTTCCTCCTACCAGCCTCGTCCTTAGTTGTAGTCATTGCTGTTTTCGGAGACTTTAAGGTACATCTGCCCGCGGCCGCAGATCCTCGGAATCCCCCTCTATTCCCCTATATTCATTCTTCCCTTATTTCTATAGACAGTGATGTATAGAATAGTTAGAATCTCGTAGAATCTTGTGACTTACGGTGTTCCGGGTCTTGGGTGTGTTATGTATATTTTGAGAGTTGACTATTGTATATGCCGAGCGGCATCTCAATTGCTTATATAGATCATCTGCTACTGTTAGTTATTAATTTTCATGTTTTCATTTCATTTCTGCAAAGTGTTAGGCTTTCCTAGTCGTAGAGACTAGGTGCTGTCACGACAATTCAAGGAGGGAGAATTTGGGTCATGACAGAGGAATAGGGCTTCATGATGTAGCTCAATCACGTGTACACTCAAATCTTCATCCTCAGGCACTACTTGGTACATCTCTAGTTGTCTTAGAACTCTCTGTGGCACATACGGCTATACACATCTCAAAGCCAACATCAACAAATAACTTTTTAGGGCTGACATGTATATCACCTCTCTTACCGGGAGCCATCCCAAAGTCCACTCAATTTGACTTGTGTTTAAAGATCTCGGGTGGGATATCCAGGCTTCTACCCTTTCTGGCTAGTTCTATTCTTTTACTCTTTCTCCTTACCTCTCAATGAAATTGTCCTTGCTCGGACCATAGCTCATGAACTTAGGGTGATGTCAGAGATGCTCAATCAACAATATTTGCAACAAAACATTGCACCCTTCGAAGAATTTTGCCCCCGACTTACATAAAGTCAACGCTCGATTAATGTCTGATAGAATAATCGGGGCAAGAGTGTGATGTTCTTTGGTAGTGAGGTGTACAATCCTAGCTATGCGGTGTCAATTGGCCGCTCCTCATTTGGGAAGACCATAATTCCCATAAATGACACTAGGAAGGCGAAGCGACGGTGAATCTGCCATGTATCCTTGTTCTGTTTGTTGTTAAGGCCCAATGATGCATTTTGAACCCATTAATATGCCCGAACCTGGAGTATAAGAAGTAAAAAGAACAACACCCTCTGACTACGTTGGTCTTTTTGATATGCTTATCGACGTCCAGAAGATCGAAGAACCCGTGTATAGAAAGAGCCCTTGGGAATATGAATTTCTCGTTTCTCAAATCCATGCCGAAACCGGAATATCCATCTATCACTTCTAAGGTGGGACTAAGCTCAAAACCGGAGAAGCAGAAGATACTATGAAGCGGGATCCCAAAAGGTCGCTAGTGCCTCAATCAAATCGTCCTGTGGTTTAACTTTCATAATGTCTGTGAGGGCTCCCATGTGTTTGGTGACCCATTTCTGACCATATTCCCCCAAGTCATACCACCACATCTGAAGCCGAAGTGGAGCCTCGTCTACAACCGTCAACGGTGTGTTCTGGACGGTGCTCATTTTGTACTTGTGGGTGGTTAAGGTTAGAGTTGACACTAGTTTCAAAAGACATTATCAATGAACTCTTTTTGCAAAACAATCTTTTGTAAATTACCCAATTTTTAAGAAAAGTCAAAGAGAAGGTGGCTATTTGTGCAATTATGACCAAGGAAAGGGGTGGCTATTTTTGCAAAATGACCCCCTCGTACTTCCAAGGAAAGCTCTAAGGGCGGGGGAGGGCATTATGGTAAAAATGACGCCCAATTGATAGACAGGTCCGTTCTTGCGAGAACAGTCCTTCGACTCGTTGAAGATGTTCTAAGGCTATTCCGATAGAATCAGCTTGGGATTAACCGAAACAGGGTCGGCTTATTTGTTTTGAAAACAACACTGAACACAATTCTTTTTTTTTGGTTATTTTTGCAAAAAAGGGGACCGAACACTATGAAGATTGTTTACGTATCTCACATCCGGTGAGAATAAAACCCGCGTAGTTTGTAAGTTTTGACCAAACAAAGGAAACACGACACTTGAAAATTTTGGCTCATTTTGAAATGACCTTTCTTTCTTTCTTTTTTCTTTAAAAATTCAACAGAGTTTCAAGATTTTTCCAAACTGGGATTTTTTGAAATCAGATGAATTCTATCCTACTTCTCAGTCTTTCTTGTTTTCAATTTTCTATCCCTATTCTAGAAACCGGTCAACATGCAAACCAAATCAAACAAAATGCCCAAGTAGCACATAAGATGCATTAGGATGGTCTTGTAATTTTGGGTACATCTGTTCTAGATGGACGCAACCCTGTATTAGAGTCCCCAAAGTCAAATGCATGTGATACAAACAAAAGTTTCTACTAGGGATCCGGCATGAGGCTATATTATTCTATGTTTAAATCCTGGGGATGTGTTTTAGACCTGGCTTACCCAAGTGGACAACTCGAGCCGAGGTGGGGGCAACGTACCAGGAGCACGAAAGTCTACCCGACCTAGTTACTGACCCAGCCTCCTTCTAATTGGTATGACCTCTAACAAAAACAAATGGGTCACGCGCACGTGTACACCAATAATTCAGAAGACTCAGAAGGAAGGCATAAAAAGATAGTTTAATATTGTTCAAGTAATATCAAAGTGGTAAATAAGCGGCATTTAGCACATTATGTCTACAAACACAGTAATATCATTCAATCAACAAAGCCAAGTATAGATCACATTACAGGCTCGAATTCTAAACCCTGAACTAGAAGTTCTGGGTTCTTTTTCCAGCAGAGTCGTCAAAGCTGTCACGCCTCCTTTTTACGGGAAAATGAGTTTTTTCACTTGAAGTGATATTATTTGAAATGAGATTAATTTATTTTAAAAGAGTCTCCACTCAAAATTATTTAATTGCGATGTTTCGAGTCACCAATTATTTAAATCCCAAATTAAGGAAATGACTCTATTTAAAGTCTGCGAAACACAGAAGATCGGGTAAATATTTCTGTTAACCCGGGAGAAGATGTTAGGCACTCTCGCATTCTATGGTTTTAGCACGGTCGCTTTTAATCATACCTGGCTTAATTAAGTGTTAATTACGTATTTTTAAACCTATGTGCATTTTTACCTTTTGTCGCTTTTAAATTTCTTTGATTATCACATTATGGATTATCTTTGAAACGAATCACGTATGTGTATCCGTTTTGTTTATTGTGCCAAAATCATGTCACGCGTGTACACAATTAATAATACTTTATTATTATTTAGATTGTTTGGCCAAAGTCGCGCGAACGCGTACCTCGATTTATTTTGGGGTCATAATTGTGTCATGCGAACGTATACACAACCACGATAATAAATTAAGAAACATGCCTAAAGCATTCTACGCATATTCAAAGAGTAATTTTCTTAATGTTTGGGGATTGTTGGAAGAGGTCTCATAACTTGTGAAATTAGTTTGTGACTAAGCTGAATGTGAATTCACATATCTAGAGTGTATATTATCTATGAAACCACATTAATCCATAACTTCCCTTTTGTTCGATGATTAACTCGGGCTGACGTTTAGGGTGAAAAGTTGTCAATTGGGTTTGATTAAGAATTCACATTAGGACCTCAAAAGTGGACAAAAGATGGGCTTATAACAAGCCCAAAGTGTCATTGTCCTTTGGCATGGCCAAACCTTTGAACATAAGGTTCCTAGCGTTTGGTTGGACTCGAAATTGAGCCCAGAAGCAAACAAAGTGCCCAGAAACAAGCTCAATTTGGCTTTGATTGGGCTGCCTCGCTTGGGCTAAATACCAGTTTTTTCAACAAGCATCAAATGTGAATACAAACTACTGAACAAACGCGAATACAAACTACTGAAACAATTATGATTTTGCAAATTTATCATTATTATTGATAAATACTATTACATGTCCACATTTTCCTATGGCCTCAATTATTATCATAAGATCATCCAAAATCTATATTTAATTATAACATACTAGAATAGTTATAGAAATTTATATATCGGTTTAATATTACACAAATAACCATTCTAATGAATTACAGTCATTCTTGAGCTTTCATTACACTATGTTTAAACTATATAATCGTGAAACTCATTGTCCAATGAAAGACCTTTACTATCTCATACTCAACATGCTTTCCTGTATTTTCATCTTCCCTAAAGTCATATTCGAGCTTGAAAGCATGCAATAAACCAAAGGTGACATGATAACCAATAATAATTATTCTTGTGAAGAGATCAATCTAATCTAGACAAATATCTAATAATAGGTCAGGTTTCCAGTCATATTAATATCAATAATTGCACACGTCTAGGTTCCCATATGGCATATTCAAACACAATTATCACATATGAGAGTAACAAATTGCATGATTTTAACAGATCAATAGAATCAGGCAAATAATTAGCAATTTTGATCATTCACTGATGTTGGAATGAGCCACATAAAGGCAGATGTTGGAATGAAATTTAAACTGACCTAACTGAACAAGGAAGATGTTGGAATGAGCCACATAAAAGCAGAAAACCAGTTCAAAGAGCTCAGCAAAGTAGATACAACAACTCCAAATAGAAAACTGCAGAGAATCAACACACAACTTCAAACTTCCAAATCAAAAACCTCTTGAGAAAAACCCAGAAATCAATTGAAAAAACCTAGCCGAAATTAGAAACAGTTTGAAATTCCTTTTTTTTTTGTATTTTGGGAGTTTTTGTTTTCTACAGATCTGGAGCTTTTTTTTGATTTTTTTCAGAATTTCTAGCTACTGATGTGTTTTCTATTCGTGAAGGTGAGAGAGTGAGAGTGATAAATATCAGAGTGTGAGAAGGAATATCTGTGAAAATGCAGAATGAATGTGTGTGTGAATAATCAGTGAATGAGTGGGTTGTTATATAGAATATTCTAACAGCTGTCCATTCTATTATCTCTCTTTCTTTCCAGCCCATTTTTTTGTATTTTAACCTTTAAGTCCCATTTTGACCTAATTTTTACTGTTTTATTACTTTTTAGTCCTTAACCCTCTCTTCTAGAAGCATCCTAGACAACTAATATAATGATTACCTAAGTTTTCTTATTTCCTTTATCTCCCTCAAGTTTTTGTTAATACAACTTCTTTTAACCTTTTCTTTTATCTCAACATTTATCCCAAATCTACTGCTCTTCTTCACTTAACAACAATAAATGTTTACCACACAACAATTAACTAGACCAAATTAATACAAACTAAACGTGAATCAAATGAATCAACAATTGACTAAACATGTTAATTAAACAAATATGCAATTTAAACTAATCAATTCAAATAGAAAATGACTATAAACCTCTAGACTTAAATGACTAAACAAAATCGGACATCATAAAGAATCACAAGGCTGAAAACAGTAAAAGAAAAAAGAAAGGAATGAATTATACCTATTTGAACTCGAGATAAAACAAAAGGGGTGACCTCAGACAGGTTCTGGCCGGACAACGGCCGGTTGACCAAGATCTGACCTCTAAGAAACAGACTGAATTTTACATCAATGGATAGATCTCATTAAGATATCTCAACTGATGTAAATTTCAACCGCAAAGAGGAAAATTAGTCGAGAAATTGAAAAGGGGGCAAGTGGCGGCTAGGGTTAGGTTTCATAAATCTACAAACAAAAACGGGAAGGTTTTAAAGGGAAAGGTTAAGGGATTTAGAAAGAGGAGAGGGTGGGGATTATTTGGTGAAAGTTTGAGGTTATTTGGCTATGGTCCGCCGTTATGGGGCGATTTCCGGCGGCAGAGACGACGAGGAGTGAGCGAGGTGAGATGAGAGACGACCTGAGAGGGTTTTGAGGGATAGGGGGTCCAGGTCCGACACTTAAAAGGGGATGGGAGGTTAGTTACGGGTCGTTAGATTAGATTTGATGAATGACTGGGATTGCTTTCTTTAAAATGACGTCGTTTGGCCTTGGGTTGGGACTGGACCAGATTTATAGAGTGGTTTGCTGCATTTTTTTGAAACCACATGGGCCGCTTGAACACTGGCCCAAATCGACTGTCCCCCTTCTCTTTTGATCTCAAATATAACTTCTTAAATTGGACTCTAATTTGAACTCACCTAATTGTTATAAAACTAATCTAATTAACAATTAAAATAATTGATGAGTCGAAAAATGCAAAGGAACAATTAATGTAACTATTTTTTTTATTTTCATTTTGGATATGTCACTATTTGTAATTAAACGCTAATGATGCAATTAAAATTCAAAGCTAAAGAATATTTTGTTTTATTTTATTTTTATATGATTTTAAAATCTCTAATGATGCAATGATGCAAATTATCTATTAATTCAATAAAGTGCAATCAAGTAAACAAACAAAATTCTTATAATTCTAAGAAAAACAATTAAAACTATTTCGAACATTTTAGGATTAGTTTCGTATTAGGGGCAAAAATTACGTGTTCACACGATATAAATTTTACTTAAAAAAAATTAAGATCTTAGGCGTGAAAGTATTATTTCACTTCCTCAAACAAAATTTCAATTTCAAAATTTTCTACTACAAGTTAAAACTGAAATAATGACAAATACCGTTGGATAAATTTTAACTTATAAATAATGATTTCAAATGTTTGACAAGTGAAGTAACGGCCAAATGAGTTGGTAAAACCAAAAGATTAGACTGAAGTTCTCAAGAATATTTTGGTGGTAGTAAAATTTTGGTCTTTTTGTCGATTTTTTTTACCATTGTAACATTCTGATGTGAGTATTATTTGTCACGTCATCACCGAAAATCATCTCAAACAAAACTCACAACCCGGGGCTGAAGTGTAATATTCAATACTATAGGGTTGCATGTAAAATTTCATAAAACTAATATACTAAGGAACAAACAATGAAAAAGAAAAGAAGTCTTTTACTTCAGTTTCCCAGTTGCCGGAAAATCGACAATTGGACGAGGAAACATTGAAGACAAGGGCTTTTTATTTATTCAGTTTGTGATGGAGATCACAGTAGCTTCTAAATTTTAACTGTTGGTCTCATCACTTTTCTTCACCCTCCTTTTTTTGGGTAGAAAAAAGATTTTGAAACGATCTTCTTTATCTTTTGAAATTTGCCCAAGTCGATTTTTGGTGTTGTTAATTTCTATGTTTTGTTTACTGCAGTGTAATCAAATTGAGGAGGAGGAGTGAAGCTGTTATAAATGGGAGAAATGGTAATTGTATTGGAAAATTTTAGTGCTTGCATTTTTTGCTTAATTTTTATTTAATTTTAGATTATTTCATGTATTGGGGTTCTTTCCAATCAGCTTTTAGTACAATGTATATCATGGAAGTGAAAGTCCATGTTTTTGTCTTTTGAAATTTGAGTACTTTGTTAATCAGTCATTAGAGTTACAAGAACTATGTTTTTGAGGATAGCCCTTTTGCATCAGAGTTGTTTCTCTTGATGTTGTTTCCATTTTCCACAATTAGGTCTTCTTGTGTAGCATATAAAGACAACATCCCTTCATGTTAAGATAAGCTCAGACAATTTTATTTACAACTATTATTCTGAGATACATGCATTTGTTTGGGTTTGACACCCTAATCAGTGGCAGAGCTATGTCAAAACCTCCTTTGTTGAAAACCTCCTTTCAACTGTGAAAATAGGGCAAAAAGAACTTTTTGGTTCTATGTAAGCTGTTGAATCCCCTTCATAATAGGAAAAACCCAAGTGGAGTGGCAAAGGAGGATAGCAACATTGTAGATTACAGGTGAAACAGAAACTATGAGGTGTCATTGACAACAGATCCTAAAAGTAAATCCCCTTTTTTTTTCCAACAATAGTGTCTGGGGCAGCGTGCGTGTATGTTGATAGTTTACCGGCTACCTGTAACTCTTACCACCACAGTTATTGGGTTTTGTTTACCATGGATTAGTCAAATGGCAAGAATTCACCAAGTGTTGCCTCTGTTGAGATGGGCAGCTAGACCCTCTCCCTTGTGAGCATGTGAACATATTATATCTACTGAAGATTTAAGATAGCCATACTTGTTAAGTAATACAACAACAACAACAACAACATACCCTGTGTAATTCCACAAAGTGGGGTCCGGGGAGGATAGAATGTATGCAGATCTTACTCCGACCTTTGTGAGGGTAGAGATGTTGTTTCCGATAGACCCCCGGCTCAAAGAAAAATTAAAAGAGGCAAAAACAACAAGTAGTAACAACAACAAGATAAAGAGATAAGGTGATAGAATACTCAAAGCGAAAGAAACAACAAAAGAAATCTGCGGATAGGAAGTTACGAAAATACTAGACTAATTTTAATGCTATCGGCATGAAAAGGAGACACGCATACCTCACTACGAACCTTCTACCCTAATCCCAACCTCCACACCCGCCTATCAAGGGTCACGTCCTTAGTAAGTTGGAGCAACACCATATCATGCCTAATCACTTCTCCCCAATACTTGTTAAGTAATGTCACTCTTATTTGAAACATGCGCTTTTAAATTGTGAGTGCACATGTGTATGCATGGTTTTTGAAGTGGAAACGGACTAGCTTCTGCGATTTCTCATTGCTCTTTATTTATATTGTCAATGCTTATAACCTTTTTTGAAGTGGAAAGGACTAACTTTTGGGATTTCTTATTGGCCACTTTATTTGTATTTTCAAAGGTTATATATCCTTTTATTGGCTGCCTGTTAGGTTCTTATGCGAGAGGAGGATGTAAATCTGGGCGCTGTACGGGCTAGATGTAACCTTCTTTTCTTTTGTGTCTTTGGTTTTTGGCCCTTACATCATCCCACATTCACATTGCTCCTTTTGCTGGCAGTTTCAAATGTTCTTAAAAGACATTCGGAGCTAGCAGAGCGTCTTTCTAGGTATTGGATCTTAAGATATACTTGATTGGTATTTACATGATCTGTCAAGTTTTTCATTAAATCTCACATCTTTTCTCGAATTTTTGCTACGAATGACACATAGTAAAAGTTGCAAGCAAGAGTCTTCCATTATTTTTCGGTCAAAGTTTAAGAAAGGAGCTGACGTGTACATCACGTAGTTGCAGGTTGGATATATGTGATGATAGGATGGCTAGGGTTTGAATAAGGGAATTCTTTAATGAAAGAATGTGAATAGAGAACTGTAAGGGTAAGGAGGAACAAAGGAATTCGTGAAAATGGAAACGCAACTGGAAAAGTTGAAAAGAAGATTTATCAGCATCCTTAATCTACTTTATAATCATGAGAAGACTTTTTGGCACAGAAATGTTGGACTAATAAACAGAACTTCCTGCAATTCATTGTTTCTTAGCATGTAAGATTTAAAAAAACATATTCCAATGGTTGATCAAAAGGAAATACTCTTTGACTTGGTGCATTTTTTATTAATACAAGAGTCAACGATATGAGTTGTTTTTGGTTAGCAAAACATCAAGGAATATCTTGAGTTTTAGTTTCTAAAGAATAGAATTGAAGAAAATGTTTATTAATAAGATTAAATGCGGGTCCCGTCAGACATTTTTTGTTATATAAATAGTGTAATAACTTCCTTTTTAAGGCGGGACAAAAGTAGGACTGCACAGAAATTCTGACATGTACTCTCTCAATTAAATTTATTTAGAGTCGGTGTTTTGAAGGCAAGAAGGAGCAGCTGCAATATTTGAAATATAGTTGTTTGCATTATTTGTACTAT
>AWOL01S0052380.1:10570-23295 GCA_000715115.1 Nicotiana otophora | reverse complement strand
AACGATGTACAAATAAGAACCAATCCCAAGGAAAAGGAAGAATAAATTGGAGTGGTATTAAAAATTTCCTTGGAAGGTACAGAAGAAACAGTTCTCTATTAATAAATTTTAAATAGCTACTTCTATATTCAGTTTGGTTCGATTTTTTTGGTTAGTTTTTGATTAAAACTAAAACCAAACTAAATTTGATCGATTTTTAAAATTCAAAACTAAAATCAAACCAAAACCAAACCGAAAAAGTATCGATTTTTTAGTCGGTTTGGTTCGGTTTTCAGTTTGGTTCGATTTTTCGGATTTTTATGAACACCCCTACAAATATGGTACCTAACTTATGGGATAGGAATGAGGGGAAATCTATTTCCTTTTTCCCTCTTTTTTAAAACATATTTGTCCATAAAAATGTATAAATTTTTGAAAATATTTTTTCTAACTATAAAACTGTAATATTTTTTTAAGTAAAATATATATCAAAACATAATTTCAAATTTCATACCTTTTTTTCAACTTAACTCAAATCTACTTTTTTTTTTCCAAAAAAAAAAAAAAATTCATCCAAACGCCTCCTACAACACTAAGTTGTATGGTACTGATTGGTGAAGGATGACTTGAAAAAGGTAAAGTTGATTCAGGAGCAACTTCGTACAGCACGGTCCAAACAGAAGGGTTACACGGATCGGAAGGCGCGTGATTTATCATTTATGGTGGGCGATAAAGTTCTCTTGAAGGTCTCGCCGATGAAGGGAATCATGAGGTTCGGGAAGAAGGGAAAGTTGGGCCTAAGGTTTATACGCCCATTTGAGGTGTTGAGACAGAGTTGGGGAGGTTGCTTATAAACTTACTTTGCCTCCCAGTCTATCAGGAGTTCATCCGATTTTCCACGTGTCTATGCTCCGGAGGTATCATGCCGACAGGTCACTTGTGTTAGACTTCAGCACGGTCCAGCTAGATGACAAATTGGGTTATGAGGAGGAGCCAGTTGCCATTGTTGACAGACAGGTTCTCCAGTTGAGCTCCAAGAAGATTTCTGCAGTAAAAGTTCAGTGGAGGGGTCAACCAGTCGAAGAGGCAACTTGGGAAGCTGAGGAGGACATGCGGAGCATATATCCACACTTGTTCAGCACACTAGGTATGATTCTAGACCCGTTCCAGGACGAACGTTTGTTTAAGAGGCGGAGAAAGTAACGACCAGACCGGTTGTTTTACTTTCTAGGACCCTGTTCTCCTAAATAAGACTCCTTGTATATGCTTTAACTATTTTATGACTTGCGGGGATGGTTAGTCCGGGATTTGGAAGGCTTCGTGTTGAAATTGAAACACTTGGTTCCACAAGGTTGGCAAAAAGGCTAAGTTTGACTTTGGTCAACGTTTTGAGTAAACGACCTCGGAACCGGGATTTGACGGTCCCAATAGGTTCGTATGATGATTTCGAACCTGTGCATATGTTCGAATCGGGTTTTGGATGACTTGGGAGCATTTCGGTGCTTAATATTGATAGTTGGTAATTTGAAGGTTTTAAAGTTCTTTAAATTTGGTTTGGAGTAGGATTTGGTGTTACCGCGGTCCATTTGGGATTCCTAGTCTAGAAATAGTTCTGTATGATGATTTAAGACTTGCACGCAAAATTTGGTGTCATTCCGGGTAGTTTAAGTATGTTTCGGCGCGTTCGGAGTAAGTTGGAAGAACTTGAAGTTCATAAGGTAATTTAATTTGGTTTGGGGTGTGATTCTTAGTTTTGATGTTGTTTTATGTGTTTCGAGGGTGTGAGCGAGACTTTTATTATTTCAAACTTTTTGGTATTTTTGGGAGGGGCCTCGAGGGCCTCGGGTGTTAATCGGACGAGGCACAGACCAAGTTTTGGACTTAGAGGAAATGGCTGAAGCATCCAGATTCTGGTGCAATTGCGCCTGCGGAAGGCCAGCCGAAGGTGCGAGCTTGCAGAAGCGAGCCAGCAACCGCAGAAACGGCCCAGCAAAGGCTGCCCAGGAATCGCAGAAGCAGAGGGTTGACCGCACATGCGGAAGCGCAGGTGCGAAACAAGCGATCGCAGAAGTGGGGGAAGGCGCAGGTGTGACGTGCTGCGAGACCGCTTGTCGCAGAAGCGATGGAGCCAGCTGAGAGGAGGACCGCATCTGCGAGGCCCTTTCCGCAGATGCAGAGCCGCAGAAGCGGAAGTATTGGAAGCAGTGAGCTTCATTTAAGTCGGGGCTCAGCCATTTTTGAGTCCATTTACTGCATGTTTGGGCGATTTTGGAGCTTCTTGAGAGAGGTATTGACCTAGAAACTTAGAGGTAAGTAATTTCTATCTAGTGCAAGTTAAATATATAGATTATGGGTAGATTTTAATATGTAAATTTATAAAAATTATGGGTTCAGATAAATAAAATCTAAGTTATTTAACCACGAAAATGGTTATGGAATTGAGTGAAAAAATTATATATTTGAGTTCGTGACGTTACGGGTAACAACTTTGTTCGAAAATTTCCGGAATCCAGGCACGTGTGCTCGGGGATGAATTTTAGGAATCCTTCAATTGCGGTTGGGTAATCACTCTAATAGTTAGAATATGAACTTAAAAACATGTATTGATTAATTTATATAATATTTGAATAGTTTTGGACTATTGGGCACCGAGTTGAGGCTTTAGAGTGAATTTGAGGCCGGAAAGCAAAATTATATTAGAACATGTTAAATAAATTGTGAAAGACTGTTAATGGAATTTGCATTACATTGTGTATTAGCCTTTAATAATGGTTAAGTTAAATGCTTATAAAGTATCTTCTCTTCTTATGGAGCAGGACGAATACCTCGGAAGTAGATAGATGGATCTATTGTTCGTGTCGCACGACCCTCGGCAGTGTACGTATTATTCTGGATCGGGTCGTACGACATCGGCATAAATCGTGCTTAATAATACTGGAGCCTAATCGTACTTGATATTAGTTTTTTGCGGCTTGTGAGGTTACAATTAGTGATGAAAGGAAATCACTTGGAAATTTATTAAATTGTGAAGGAATTATTTGTTTCGGCTTGTTAATGAGTTATTATTATTATCGACATAACCCATGTCTATATAAAATTTCTATATTCATATTGTTAGCCCATAGTAAGTGTCGAAGTCGACTCCTCATCACTACTTCTTCGAGATTAGACTTGATACTTACTGGGTACATGCTGTTTATGCACTCACGCTATACTTCTGCAATAACCGTACAGGATTTAAGACAGGTGCATCTGGCGGTCCTACCGGCGCACATCCCAGATATCCCGAGGCCTACTGGTGAACTGCTTCCTGAGTCGTTCTGCAGCCCCTAGAATCTGTCTTTTATATCTACATTCTGTCGACTTTATATTCAGACAGTAGTTAGAGTTTTGTATATTCTACTAGTTGCTCATACACTTGTGACACCAGGTCTTGGCGCACACACTAGTGGACTTTATGATTTTGGAGTACTTATATAACTATGTTTGCCACTAAGTTATCTTTGCTTCACTTATTAAATTTTCTAATCCTTAATTTCTTATTAAATAGAATTTAATTATTTGGAAACTTATTAAAAAGAGAAATAATCTGTTCAATTCACTATTGGCTTGCCTAGCGGTAAATATTGGGGGTCATCACGACCTATAGGAGAAATTGGGTTGTAACAGCCGTAAACAGTAAAAATAATGTATAACACTTAGGCCTCCTAAAAGAAGTTGGCCCCAAACCATGACATAACACACCATAGACTAAATCAGTTTAATGTCAAGTTTTGATCCTAAAAGGAAGGCATAACAGGAAACTAAAGTATCAATTATTAAATCAAACCTTTGTCTTGTCCATAAATTATCAAGCTAACGAGCAAAATAAATTTTCGTCAGTTGACTTCCCAGTATGTAAGTTACAGTATCAAAAAAAGCATGTAATCAAAACTCAATAAGAATCAAGAAAAACTGACCAAAATAGTGAAAAAATGAGAGAAGAAAACATGATTAGTCTCCCCACTCAAAGAACGCCCCTACATACATTAACAAATCTAGAGCTACAACATACATAAAGTTGATATTAATAGAGTTTACAACACCTACACTTAAAGAGAGACAAAAGAGAGAACCTTTTGGTGTCTCAGCAACTTCCATTCTCTATCAGGTTTTAGTTGCAATGAAGATTAGAAGTGATATATACGGAGAAAGTGGGAAAAGTAAAATGGTTCTTAATAAGAGGAATTGAATGCAACAATTATTAGGGAAAATGCAACCTTTGGTCTTTTCTCTTTTAACTTTTTCTTCTTTTTCCCTTTAAAATTCTTATTTCATTTTTTTCATTCCCTCTTAATAAGTGACGTGTTTCTGTTGTTTTTTTAAGATCATTTCCTTAAAATAAGTGTAGTTGCATGTAGTTTATTTAGTTAAAAATGCCAAATCAATTTTTTATTAAAAAAATGCCAAACAATTTTTATCACTAACTTAAAGAGGTTTTAAACAGTCTAACTATATCAGCAAGTAGTATGCAAAACAGGAGCAAGGAAAGTTTAAAACTGTTGGAAAAATATTAGATTATGGAGAATAAGATTTAGCTTGAGGCGTGTTAAAGACACCGTCCTTAAAGATATTTCGCCTACACTGTGATAAATAAATTAGGTGTATCCCCCAGGATTCAACAAGCTCTTCTAGTATAACTAGGAGGAGAAATAACAAAGATTAACAAAATAAATCTAGCACAATATATAGAAGAAAATAAGAAGGAAAGTTCTTACTTTTTTCTTCACATATAAGAATTTTATTTTAACTTTTAGTATCTTCAATACTATAATAACAAAGTAAAATTTTCTAAATATAGAGGCAACTTTGACTTCTACAGGAATATCTTAAATTAGTAGGAAACAAGTCATAATTCAACGATTTTTTTCATCCAAACACTAAAAGACCCGAAGCAAAATAATTTTTCCGAGTCAAAAGCACAACATATTTTTTTTAATCTTCCAATATAAATTTTCGCCGTGAAAAGTCTCAATTTTGTAAGGCCTCGTTACAATTTTGACAAACAATCTTTCTTAAGTTTATTCATTTCTTTGTATCAGGCTACATAACTCGAGCAAGATACTTCGGCCCCCACACTTTCAAACATTTCAGGTTAATCAAATACTCTTTTCACAACTCATAAAGAGTTTTACCAATTTATAAATGACAAGCTAATAACATAGCATCTCCCAGTAAGTCACAAGAACACGATGGTCTTATCTTATCTATTATTTCTATCAAACTAATACGGAGGAGACCCGAAATGATCTAGGAACACATATACTCAAGCTGAATTCCTAGAAATCACGGCTCACTAATTAAGATAATTTGGTAGATACGAATTATTTGTAAAGATACATGTGAATTCATCAAAATTCAAGAACTCAAAAAACTGTTAAATATATTGTGAAATGCTTTAGCAAATATATGTAAAATATTCAAATATGTTGAGAGGAGATTTATAAAATCAAAGCATTAATCATCATGTTCCCTTCCATCAAAAAGATATGTCGAATTCTATTTGACATGAATGATTATCATGTATAGTAAATTAATCGTTCTTTCGTTCTCATAGAATTAGCAAAGAACTTATACGACTTGGGTGAAATCAATCATGCTTTTATTTATAACACTCCAAATTCAAAACTCAACCTTGTTGAAATTGAAGAATCAATTTAAACCCTCTATCTTAGAGCTATCAAGATTTTCAAAAATGGATAACAATAAGAATCTACATTTATGTAGGCTTAGGCGCATTCAAATACTAGAAAAGGCGTACCTTAATGTTGTGGTGCATTTTGATCTTCATAATGCGCTAATGTACGAAATTGAAATAACAACTTGCCAAGAGTGCATGCCAAATATAACCAGCAACAACGATATATGATACAAATATAATAATAATAATAATAATAATAATAATAATAATAATAATAATTGTTCAGCTATCATCTATCTCTTGAGATTCCGAAATTAATATCCTCCATAGCATCGTGGAAATATCCTTAAGATTGTTGGAAAAATATTGGATTATGGAGAATAAAATTTAGCCTGAGGCGTGTCAAAAACACTGTCCTTAAGGATATTTCGCATACACTGTGATAAATAAAAATTAGGCTTATCCCCCAGGATTCAACAAAAACGATGGTCACATATCAGATTATTTTATCAATGCATTAATAAGGTAAAATATTTTGCGAACCTTTTAGCTGCTAAAACTCCTCTTTATAATAAAGTAAAAACTAGTAATAAGCCTAATAATACACTAAACCATCAATGAACAATAGAATAAAAAGCAGTATATATATATATATCATACTCGGACAAAACATTTGAACATAGTTGAATTCATATCTCAACTAGTGGTATTCAACTAAAACATCAATATGCATCAACCATGCTTAGGAAATTTCTGAACAATCACAAAAATAGTATTAGCCTTAGAAAACATACAGAGGAAACAATTTAAAAATAACAGAGAAATAGAGGAATCAATTCAATATATAACAGCAGACAGATATCACAAACGACTTAGCAAACACAGAAAAAACTATACTTTCACAAATCCTAAAACGTTAGAGTTATATGAAAAATCACAAATTGGTACATGGTAAGCAAAAAATTTTGCCGATAAAGACAAGAATGTGAAGGAGAAGAATGATTTTTGCAACAATCTTGAAACCTACACAAATCCTCAATTTCTTTTCTCTGCTCTCCACAACACTGTTTGAAATGACATCCTCCCTATTTCACAACCAACCCATTAAATCCATCGGTGAATCCTTCAGTCAAAGGGGACTTTAGACACATGCCTTAACAGTGTCCTTTGACGAATCTCTGAGTTAACGTCAAATGTCGAATTTTAATTATATAATTCATCANAAACCCTCTATCTTAGAGCTATCAAGATTTTCAAAAATGGATAACAATAAGAATCTACATTTATGTAGGCTTAGGCGCATTCAAATACTAGAAAAGGCGTACCTTAATGTTGTGGTGCATTTTGATCTTCATAATGCGCTAATGTACGAAATTGAAATAACAACTTGCCAAGAGTGCATGCCAAATATAACCAGCAACAACGATATATGATACAAATATAATAATAATAATAATAATAATAATAATAATAATAATAATAATTGTTCAGCTATCATCTATCTCTTGAGATTCCGAAATTAATATCCTCCATAGCATCGTGGAAATATCCTTAAGATTGTTGGAAAAATATTGGATTATGGAGAATAAAATTTAGCCTGAGGCGTGTCAAAAACACTGTCCTTAAGGATATTTCGCATACACTGTGATAAATAAAAATTAGGCTTATCCCCCAGGATTCAACAAAAACGATGGTCACATATCAGATTATTTTATCAATGCATTAATAAGGTAAAATATTTTGCGAACCTTTTAGCTGCTAAAACTCCTCTTTATAATAAAGTAAAAACTAGTAATAAGCCTAATAATACACTAAACCATCAATGAACAATAGAATAAAAAGCAGTATATATATATATATCATACTCGGACAAAACATTTGAACATAGTTGAATTCATATCTCAACTAGTGGTATTCAACTAAAACATCAATATGCATCAACCATGCTTAGGAAATTTCTGAACAATCACAAAAATAGTATTAGCCTTAGAAAACATACAGAGGAAACAATTTAAAAATAACAGAGAAATAGAGGAATCAATTCAATATATAACAGCAGACAGATATCACAAACGACTTAGCAAACACAGAAAAAACTATACTTTCACAAATCCTAAAACGTTAGAGTTATATGAAAAATCACAAATTGGTACATGGTAAGCAAAAAATTTTGCCGATAAAGACAAGAATGTGAAGGAGAAGAATGATTTTTGCAACAATCTTGAAACCTACACAAATCCTCAATTTCTTTTCTCTGCTCTCCACAACACTGTTTGAAATGACATCCTCCCTATTTCACAACCAACCCATTAAATCCATCGGTGAATCCTTCAGTCAAAGGGGACTTTAGACACATGCCTTAACAGTGTCCTTTGACGAATCTCTGAGTTAACGTCAAATGTCGAATTTTAATTATATAATTCATCATTGCAAGTCCTTTGGTTTTAGTTTTGTGTTTATAGTTGTTGTTTTTGACATTTTAATCAGTCCATCCCTGCCATTGGTGTTAGTGTTGTGTTTGTAGTCGTTTTCTCTGTTTTAGGTATTTTCCGCTACTATTGTTAACTCTTTGCTTCTATCTTTCAGTTTTAGGGTCACATTGATTCAATTATCTTCCTCCCTTCCCTTTCATTCCCTTCCCCATAATACTACCTATTTTCCTTCTTGCAGTTTTCACTTTTTAAAGGAATTTTACTAAGATGGCTGTGGTAACACGTTCTGCTATAAAGCGTCCGAAACTGTCTAAGGATCCCAAGGTGGATTACGATAAGGTGGTTCTTTTTATATATTGTGATTTTTCCTCTTATTTAATCAGTACATTGTGCATGCCCATTTAGCTTTTTGATGGGTAAAACTTAGAACACTAGAGCCGTATGTTAGTCTTTTGTGTTCTTAGAAACCAGGTAGATTGACCCTAAGCGGTCAGATCCGATGTGTTTTAGACCCCTTATGTTGTATAGACTGAAGGTGTGTTGATTAGCAAGTTGATTGTATTTTGTTTCCAACGATAGTCTGAATGTGGTTTTCAATGGTAACTGATTTGTTGGTTTTACAGTTAAATGTTCGATCAATAGTTTATGCTCTTAAGAATTTTGATTCCGATTCGATGAAGTTGTTGGCGATCAAACAACTCCAAAAATTGTTCCATTATGGTATGACTATGACTGCTCCAGCTTCGTTTCTACTGATTTTTTTGAACTCGCATATCACTTACGTTCAAATGTTTATTCACATGTATAATAACTGCTCTAGAAGATGCTCGAGACTCTGGTGAGCATGTTCCTGTACTTAATGAAATTTTAGGGAGAGAGGATTTATCAGAGCTCAAGGTAGATAGTGATGTGTTGATCACCTTTTTGTGCCTCTTCTTTAGTGTCTTGTGGTTGTAGCTTCACACTTGATTTATTCTTATGGTTTTGTGGTCACAGTCTGAAGCTGCTAAGGCTGGCATATGCAGTATTCCTGAATTGTTGGAGCTAACTGATTTGGTGGTTGAGAATAAGCTGGTGGAAACTCTTCTAAAGCTTTTGCATTTTCCAGATGGTAATGTTTGTGAGCAGGTATGTTTTAAAATTGGCAGACCCCTATACTGTATAGACTGAAGCTATGTTTATTAACAGACTGATTGTTTTTTCCTTCCAAATATAGGCGGTGGAGAAACTGGGAAAGGTTGCTCAATCAATTGTAGGTCGTGATTATGCTCTAATTTAGTGTGGGGCTTTGGATGATTTGCTGGAAATTTTGAACAACACTAACGAGATTTCAATGCTGAGAAAAGCCTCGTGGACTATATCAAAATTTTGTGGAGGCAGGCCAAAACCGCCTTTTGAGAAGGTCGGTTAATTACTGTTGATTTTTTTTTTGCATCTGCAATTATTTGATGCTAAACGTTACTGACTATAATTCAATTGTCAAGTGAAACCAGCATTCCCAACTCTTCGTAACCTTCTTACTTCAAATGCTGATGAAGAGGTGCTGAAAAATGCATGCTGGGCACTTTATTACCTTTATGCTGGTGTAGATATGACCTCTGATGGATATTGCTCTAGATTAAAATTCATTTCTTATCCTGGTGTGAGCCGTATTGATATGATTAAGGCCTTCTTTCAGGTTGATGTTCTTCTGGTGCTACTTGATCTCTTCAAGTGTAACAACCCGACTTGTCGTTTTAAGAATTTATGCCTCGTTCAGGGACTTAAGGTCTTGAGCAGCCTCGCAATATGTATTATGACCCGGTGTGTGGTCGAGTTTTATTTACGGATGATTCAGAGTGATTTGGGACACTTAGTCCCTAAGTCAGAAGCTTATGTCTTAGAATTTTGACCGTAGTCGGAACTTTATGAAAACGACTCCGGAATGGAGTTCCGTCGGTTCTGTTAGCTTCGTTGGGTGATTTTGGACTTAGGAGCGTGTCTGGACTGTGAATTTGAGGTCTGTAGCTGATTTAAGCTTGAAATGGCAAAAGTCAAATTTTTAGAGTTTTGGACCGAAAGTGGAATTTTTGATATCGGGGTCAGAATGTGATTCCGAGAGTTGGAAAAACTCCGTTATGATATTTGGGACTTGCCTGCAAAATTTGACGTCATTCCGGGTTGGTTTGATAGGTTTCGACACGAGTTTTTGAAGTTAGAAGTTTTGGAAGTTTATGAGTTCGATTCATGGTGTGGTTCGTAGTTTTGACATTATCTGATGTGATTTGAGACCTCGAGCGAGTTCGTGTTAGGTTATGAAACTTGTTGGTATGTTTGGACGGGGTCCCGGGGGCCTCGGGCGAGTTTTTGATGGGCTACGGGTCATTTCCCTCCTATTTTGAACTATTATTCTGTCTTATGGTGTTCTGCCTCACGAACGCGAAGAGTATCTCGCGTTCGCGAAGTGTTACTACTGACCACCCCATAATTCGTCTTCGCGTTCAACCTCTCGCATTTGCGAAGGTTTGCCTTTTTCCTCCATCGCGTTCGCAATTAGCCACTCGCATTCGCAAAGCTCTTCATGGCAGCCTCATATTTCTTCTTCGCATTCGCGTTCAACATCTCGCGTTCGCGTAGGTTCCGCCACTTGTTCTTTGCGTTCGCACTCCTCCCTTGCTTCCGCGAACGGTTTTTCTGGACAGCCTTACCTTCCTTCTTCATGAACGCGAGCCTTTCTCCGCCTTCGCGATGCTTTCAGACCTGGCAGATTATAAGTTTTCCAAATCGAGGGTTAGGCCATTCTTATCACATTTTGACTTGTAGAGCTCGGTTTTGAGCGATTCCTTGTGATTGTTTCAAGCAAATCGATTGGGTAAGTGTTCTTCACCTAGATTCTATTTATTTCCATGATATCTTTATGTTTATCATTTAAATTGTGTTTTGAGTTGAGGAAAAGGGTGGTTTTTGAAGAAAAGTTTTAAAATAAAAAATCACGATTTGAGGGACGAAATGGTATCGGAATTTAATAAAATTGATATGGTTGAACTCGTATCGGAATACGTGTTCGGATTTCATAAAAATTATGTCGGGTTCCGAGAGGCAAGCCCCGCGTTGACTTTTGTTGACTTTTTGAAATAAAATTTTAAGTCGACGTATTATTATCCGGAATTATTTCTGATGAATTTTAATGAAGTTATACAATTAATTTGGATAGATTTGAACGGCTTGGAGGTCAATTCAAGCAAGAAGGCGATTTTGGAATATCGGCATAACATTAAAGAGGTAAGTGTCTTGCTTAACCTCGAGTANAGGAAGGCTCAAGAAAGATTGGAGCCGTCCGGAGATCAATTTACGTGAGAAAGCTATTTTGGAATATCGACCTAACTTCAAAAAGGTAAGTGTCTTGCTTAACCTCGAGTGGGGGAATTTTCCCTTAGGCATTGAGTCTTATGTGCAATTTGTGTAATTGAAAACCATGTACGGAAGGTGACGAGTACGTACTTGGTTTATATATGCAAATTTTATTGAGTTAAAGTCTTGAGCACATTGTGTGGTAAATTGGATAATTGTTGGCATATATTTAATCATCTACTTGTCGTGCCTAAATTCTTGTTGTTGACTCTGTTGTTATATGACAATTTGATGTGATTGTTATTAGATTATTTATGAAATTTCGTGAATTTGCTGGTTTGATAATTATTGGAATTTAATTTCAATTTGGATTTTTCCTCTGCAAACAATTAATTAAATGAGCGTAAGAAGAGGTGTTTATATAATTATTAAAAATTTGATTTTTATGAAGACTTTGCTTTATGTTGAGTAATTTCTATCTCTATTGATTGTTTTGGGTGTTGTAAGCATTGTGTGGAGCTTTGGGCTATTTGTTGTGAAATTAATTGACTTGGTTGTAGCTTTGGAATTTGGTTGTGGCCATTGGGAAAATTATGATATGAATTGATTTTTGTTATGTTGCTGTGATAATTTCCCGTGTAAATTGTTGTGTTGTGTGAATTGTTATTTTGGGGAGATAAGGGTGGCATTTTACCGTTGATATTATGTGGGTATAAGGGTGGCATTTCACTATCGTTGTGTTTGTTGGAATATTGTCTTGGCGGAAAAATAAGGGTAGCTATAGGAGCGATAAGGGTGGCTATTGATATTGTCTGGGCGGAGCGATAATGGTGGCTATAAGAGTGATAAGGGTGGCAATAGGAGCGATAAGGGTGGCTATTGTCAGGGGCGATATGTGATGATGTGGGGTTGTGGTGTTGATAATTTTCATGTGATGTTGTGATTTTCTTGTGTTTATTTTTATACATTGTGCAATTTGTCTTGTTGGTAAATTGATAACAATCTGATTTATGTTGAAATTGAGAGCATGTGGTTATTGCGAGGAGGATTATAAAATGAAATATGGGCACGAGGTGCCGTGAGTAAATAATGAGGATATTTGGCACGTGAATTGTCCGTGCAGAGGGGAACAAGATGCCAAATAGCAATCACAGACACCAGCTTTAACCCAACCAAAAAATCAGAAGATCAATGAAGATGATGATTATAGGATTTCTTGATCCTTCGTGCTTCCCGATGATTCCGACGCTACCCAATCAACGATTGAAGAATTGGAGCAAGTCATATTAATCGAGCGTTTGACC
>AWOL01S0052367.1:19055-40599 GCA_000715115.1 Nicotiana otophora | reverse complement strand
TTGATCCGTTAACCATCCGAAACTCACCCGAGGCCCTCGGGACCTCAACCAAATATACCAACAAGTCCTAAAACATCATACGAACTTAGTCGAATCCTCAAATCACCTCAAACAACGCTAAAACCATGAATTTCACCCCAATTCGAGCCTAATGAACTTTGAAATTTCTAATTTCTACAAACAACACCGGAACCTATCAAATCAAGTCCGATTGACCTCAAATTTTGCACCCAAGTCACAAATTATATAACGGAGTTGTGAAAATTTTCAGAGCTGGATTCCGACCCCAATATCAAAAAGTTAACTCTCCGGTCAAACTTTCAAACTTTAAAATTCCTATTTTAGCCATTTCAAGCCTAATTTCACTACGGACTTCTAAAAACAATTCCGATCATGCTCCTAAGTCCAAAATCACCATACGGAGCTGTTGGAATCATCAAAATTCTATTCCGGGGCATTTGAACATAATTCAACATCCGGTCACTATTTGAACTCAAACTTTAAACTTTTTATCCAAATTCCATATCTCGGGCTAGGGACTTCGAAATTTGGTTCCGGGCATATGCTCAAGTCCCAATTCACGATACGGACCTACTGGAACTGTCAAAATACTGATCCGAGTTCGTTTGCTCAAAATGTTGACCAAAGTCAACTCAGTTATGTTTTAAACATCTAATTCACATTGTAATCCATTTTGCACCTAAAAACTTTTCGGAAAAATTTTATGGACTGCACACTCAAGTCGAGTAATGGTAAATAGTGCTTAGATCACATAATTAATCATTAAATTTAAAGATGATATTTTGGGTCATCACACTAGCCCTCACATTCATTTGACCACATATATCAGAATGAATTAATTGCAATGGAAAATCAGCTCTCTTAGCCTTTCCAAATGGTTTACGTGTAATCTTTCCGGCAAGACAATTTTCACAAGTTGGCATTTCAATTTTAGAGAAAGAACCTAGATGTCCTTCCTTAGCCAATCTATTAATTTGATCCTGCCCTATGTGACCTAATCTTGCATGCTATGTAATAACATCAACATCATTGTTACTAGAATAACATGCCATAACACAACGGTCAGCATAATAGTTATACATAGAAGGATTATAATCTAACACAATAAAACTATCATAACGATGTCCAAAACCATAAAAAACATTGTCTTGAGTAATTCTAAGACCACTGCGACTAAAGTTCAAATTGAAATCTAAATCTATAAGAACAGACACGGAGACTAAGTTTCGTTGAGTCTCTGGAACATACAGGACGTCATGCAACATCAAAGATCGGCCACCACTCATGTCCATTCTGCAAGTGCCTATCCCTTTGACTTCAAGCTTTGCATTATTTCCCACATATACATGCTTTAATCCAGGTGGAACTCGAATAACTCTATAAATGCTTCTCTATCACGGCTCACATGGTCGGTGTCTCCTGAGTCTACAATCCACACAGGATAAGATTTAGTTAGCAAAACAGTGCTAGAAACATATACAACACTAAGAGATACATTTTGAAATGCTACCTTTTTCGGCTCATTGCACTCACGAGCAAAATGCTTTGGGACTTGGCAATTGTAGCACTTTATCTTGCTCTTGTCTTTCTTCTTGTAGAACCGTTTTCCTTTCTTGGAATTTGGCTTGTTTCTTTTCTTGGAGGATCCTTCTCCGGTTTCCTTGCCCTTTCCATCATTTTTCCAATTTCTCTTGCGCTTGAAGCTTGATCTCTTTGTACCACTTGATTCTGCCACAAAGGCATTAGATACAGCTTTAGCAGTACCAAGCCGCTCATCTTCAAGCTCCACATGACGGGCAATATCAGTAAAGGTTTTTGATGCTATCATTGTGGGTCAAGTTAACCTTCAGATGTTCCCAATTATTGGGAAGAGACCGAATCACTGCTTGTACCTGCTGCTCATCAGAGAGAACATGGCCAGCACTTTTGAGTTGAGCAATCATATTTGACATCACCCTTAGATGTTGCTTGACACAGTGATCGTGACGCTTTTTGTACGTGTCAAACTTGATTGTCAGCTGTCGAAGGCGAGTCACAGTCGTACCCCCATATGCCTCTCTTAAATGTGCCCACATGGCTTGAGCAGTAGGATATTGCTCACATTCGTGGATGAGATCATCAGCAACTGAACTTACAATAATTCCACGTGCAGTGGAATCTTTCTTTTTCCAAACATTGTAAGTTTCCAGATTCCTCATGTGTTGGGCAGTGTTACCCTCCTCTGGGTGACTCATAACATGATTAATACTTTCAAGAGCATCTTGCTCTTCGAATACATACCACATCTTACGACTCCAGATGTCGTAATTCTCACCATTCAGTTTGTCACCCTTGTCCAAGTCAGCAATGATACTTTTCGATGCCATGTCTGTTATTAGAGACAATATTATAAGTTTAACTCATCAATATATACTTCAGTCAATTTATGCATGTGATTACAAACTCAAGTAAATTAATTATAATATTAATTTTACATTTAGTATAGAATCAAACGGTCACTACGTTTCCATTCATCATCTATATCTAAAAATTTAATTAATATTAAAATCACTTCTTAGTGTATACTTTATTTCAAATCTCAATCCATTACAAAAAAAATGATAAACAATGTATGTAACTGGTGAGACAAATAACATAATTTAAATTTTATTATGATAAAATACATAATAACAATTTACATGTTTGCTAGGATATACATGTACCAATCGAACACTAACTCTTGCTCATATACGCTAAAAGGTGCACTAGGCCAAACATCATGATAAATCTCAGTTAAAACTTCACCCCAAGTCTCTCGAAGAGAGTGCTAAAATAGCTAATGCTTCCCAATCAGTAATTTCTATGTAATTAGCCAATTCAGCCCCTTTTAACTTAAAAAGGTGTACATGTTTAGGAATGGAAGTATCAGGACCCATTTTAAATTCCTTAAACTCCTAAAATTTCTTTTCTCCTTCCCTTCATTCATCCCTTCAATCCCTTAACCCATTTTGCCTCGCCCTTAGTTCATTCCTAATGACTTCAGGCTCCGAGTCTGAATCATTATAGAAATAAGTCCTGCGACGACGTATCCTTCTACATTGTCCCCTTCATTGACTTCGAGAACTCCCACTTTGAGTAATTCGAACTTGTCCCTGTTCAACCATATCTGAAATAGGACCAAGAAATCAGAAATATGGTTGTTACCATTTAATGCGACAACGTATGTCATAAATTTCTGGTAGAAGACAAAAAGGATCATAAAAGGGTTTTCAAAGTTGGAAGATTCCGTTTTTCACAAAAAAAAAAAAAAATTTGAAAAGCCCAAAACGAGTATGTCATGAATATAGAAGTTTTAGGCAAAAATATTTTAACAAGTCATTTCTAAAATGCTGAAAACAGAAGCAGCTTTTCGTCAAAAATAGTCAAAAACTGTCAATCTTCAAAAAATCATATCTCACTCGTATTTAATCCGTTTTTCACATATAATATATTTTTGCAAATCCCAAAACGAGTAGAACATGATTATATAAGTTTTAGGCAAAATAGTTTAACAAGTTATTTCTAAAACGCTGAAAACAGAAGCCGTTTTTCGTCAGATCAAAAACTGCCAATTTTTAAAAAATCATATCTCACTCGTTTTTAATCCGTTTTTCACATATAATATATTTTTGGAAAGCCCAAAACAAGTAGAACATGATTATATAAGTTTTAGGCAAAACGTGTTAACAAGTTATGGCCAAAACACAAAAAAACAGAAACAGTTTTCTCTGAAACTTGTCAAAAATTAGCCAACACAAAAATAAATCTCAACCTAAACTTATAAAACAGCGATTTCAAGACAATTTACATGAATAACTGGATCATTCAACCATTGCTCTGATACCAATGTAATGAAAATAATCGCGGGGTGAGAACAACATTAGCGAACCTGTCAACGCAGCGGAAGAATTAATGAACTCACCACCAAAAAGAATTGCCCTAAGTCGAACTTTGAATCTCTTGGAAACAAAGTTAGAATTTCACGAACTAAATGTCTTCTTGTGTTGATTGGGAAGAGATTTTTTATTTTTTTTATCCCACTCTTACTTTTTTCTCTGTTGCATATCAGAAAAGAAGAAAGCGTATGTTTATATGGAGAGGGAAGATAGCAGTTAAGGGAAAACTTCTCCCACTACACTTAAACGTGTAGTAACCTCTTTGAAGAGTCCCACTACACTTAAACGTGTAGTAACCTCTCTTTAAAAAGGTTATTTCAAATCCTATCTCTTCTAAAAGTTTTTCTTTTCCAAATGGGTTGGGCCAGCCCTCATGGAGAGGCCTGATACCCAGATCCAATATCCAACAATTATTAAAATAAAATATGTCATAACTCCCACTACTCCATGATGTAGAAAATGGTCATAACTCCCATAACTTTCACTACTCCATGATATAGAAAATAGCCATAATTCTTTTGTAACTCTTCCCCCATGTTCTACCACTATTATACACTAATTTATCCATTATCCCATGTTCTCCATGATTTCATAACTTATTACCCCACTTTCTTCCAATTTAATTCAAGGAAGAATTCCTACACCCATAAACACGATTCTTTCTTCCATAATCTGGTGTGGAAAAATAATTGTAGAGTATTTCAAAAAGTGAGGTTAAAAGTTGTGAAAAAAGAAGAAGAGAGTTTTTACTTTTGTTGAAGGAAGGTGTTCATCTTGGTGGGGTTTTGGACTCAACAACTTGTCCAGAGTTTGTTCGAGTCATACGACGTGATCGGGATGTTGTATTTTAGGGGAGACAAGTCAAGAGACTGCTGGATCAGTGAAGACTTTACTGCAGTGGGCTTGAATCTCCTGAAAGAGAGCGAGATATCCGCTCGTCAGCTTGAAGATATTTTATTTTCTTTATTTTATTTTTCAACTGTAATTGTATTCTCACCAACAATTTTAAGGAGGTTTATTATTGCTACAGTTGAAAAATCCACGGATATCAAGGTGGGAGATCTCAACAAGTCATTATGTTTCAACGATACTCATTTTAAGAGATGGGAGGGTAAAGTACTTTTTATTTGAGTCTTCTCAATGTTTCTTACCTTTTAACTGAGAAGAATCCAAGCAAAGTAGACAACTCCTCCATGAATGATGATGAGCTAATTGCTCTTCAAGAAAAAATTAAAAAATACAACGATGATTCATGCAAGTGTCGGTATTATCTTCTTAATTGTCCGTCTGATAATTTTTATGATTATTATGTTAGAACTTACTTTACTGTAAAGAAAATTTGGAAAGCATTGCAAAGTAAGTATGATACCGAGGAGGCAGGTGTGAAAAATATGCTGCTAGCAGATTTTTTTGTTTTCAAATGGTGGACAACAAATCTGTAGTAGACCACGCTCAAGACTTCATAATGATCGTTGGAGAGCTCAGGTCCAAGGATATTAAAATTGGAGACAACCTTATTGTTTGTGGCATAATAGATAAACTTCCACCTTCATAGAAGGAATTGCAAAAACCTATGCGCCACAAACAAAAGAAAACTTCACATGAGACGTTCATAATGCGAATTCGCATGGAAGAAGAGGTAATAGGCCAAGATGCACTTATGCAATCGGAAGCGAGCACTCTACTACCCGTCACAACAAAGGTAAATTTAATTACTTCAAATAATATTACTCCTGAAACTCACAAAAATACTTCTTTAAAGCCGAAGAAGAAGACTTTTAAGAAAGAATATGGTAGACCTCCCAAGAAGAATGATGGTGCAAACACCCAAGCACAGAATCAACAAGTTCAAATTGCAAAACCATGCTTTGTTTGTGGCAAGAGTGGGCATATTGCTCGATTTTGCAAATTTCGGAAACGTGGTCCTACACCACAGGCAAACGTTACCGAAGAACCACTTGTGGCGGTGATAACAAACATTAACATGGTAGAAAATGTTGAATTACTTTAAAAATAGCATGAATTACTTTAAAAATAGCTTTGAGCATTTGAGACATTTTTCAGTATTTTGTTTTGAAATAATTGCTCGAGCCATCGAGCCTCTCTTGTTGACGTTTTTAAGATTGTTTTAATGCATTACTTCTTTTCGTATTTATTATTATTTTTACATTTTTCTTTTCAACATTATTATTACGTATCCCGATGAACCTACGACTGTGACATTTAATGAGACAACGTAACACGAGGATAGTGATTCGGTCAATCATTACTGACAATGCCGCCAATTTAAACAACAATTTGATGAAAGCCATGTGTGAAACATTAAAGATCAAGTATAAAAACTCCACGGCATACTGACCGCAAATGAAAGGAGCCGTAGAAGCCGCCAACAAGAATATCAAGAAGATATTGAGGAAAATAGTATATAATTACAAACAATGGCATTAGAAGATGCCATTTGCTCTGCTTGGGTATCATACCACAGTTTGCACATCAACTGGGGCAACTCCCTACTTATTGGTTTATGGTACTGAAGCGGTTATTCCTGCCGAAGTAGAGATTCCTTCTTTAAGAATTATACAAGAAGCTGAGCTCAGTGATGCAGAATGGGTACCGAGCCGATACGAGCAACTAGCTCTCATTGATGGAAAGAGAATGAATGCGGTATGTCACGGTCAACTCTACCAGAACAGAATGGCAAGAGCTTTCAACAAAATGGTCAGACCAAGGCAATTCGCCCGGGGCAGTTGGTGCTAAAGCGGATCTTCCCACATCAGGATGAAGCCAAGGGGAAGTTTTCATCCAATTGGCAGGGTCCCTATATGGTTCATCGGGTACTGACAGGAGGAGCACTTATACTTGCAGAAATGGACGAGAGATTTGTCCGAAACCTATCAACTCAGACATAGTCAAAAGATACTATGTTTAGGATTATTCGCACTTCTCCACTTGATGTAGCTGAACTATGCTTGACCTGATTCCCGTTTAAGAGGGGATACGTAGGCAGCCCTGTGGGTTCGGTCACATCTTAATAAAATCTTCATTTTCACATGGTCAGAAACTAGGGGCAAAATCGCAAGTTCAGTCGACTTCTTCGTGTATGGAACAACCAAAATGTATTGCCAGAAGTATGCATTTAAACCGGGGCAGAATTTTGAGAAGGACCCTCAATATTCTAAAAACAAGGAGGTTGCAATGTCTCTAAATGTGTCGCAGTCGCCGGTTCATCTAAATTATTTGATATCACATACTACATTTCAAATAATTATATTTTCGCAAATAATTTGTCAAATGCACGCATATATTTTTCGAAAACTTTGTTTCTATGACAGCAGACGTTACCCGGGGTAACTCAAATAGGATCTCGAGATAGGAGTAAAGACGAAGCAAGGAATCAAGAGCACGAACCAACCGTCCCCCGCAAAACTCATAATTTTCCTTTGAATGCAGGTACGATAGACACAACAATAATATTTGTAAATACATACGCACAACAAAATCACTACCTCCATACTGACAAGTTGCTAAACGCAAACACATCAAGCTAAGAAATACTTTACTCTCTCGCAACTGATCATTGCTTTTCTTGCGTAAGGCTAAGCTTTGCCTTTCTCTGCATGAGACTAAGCATTGTCTCCATTTCTTGCGTGAGGTTAAGCATTGCCTCCATAATTGCATAAGGCCAAGCACTGACTTTCCCTGCATGAGACTAAGTATTGTCTCCATTTTTTGCATGAGGCTAAGAATTTCCTCCATAATTGCATAAGTCTAAGAACTTCCTTTATTTGAATGAGACTAAGCATTGTCTCCATTTCTTTCATGAGGTTAAGCATTGCCTCCGTAATTGCATAAGGCTAAGCACTGCTTTTCTCTGCATGAGACTAAGCATTGTCTCCATTTCTTGCATGCGGCTAAGTATTACCTCCTTAATTGCGTAAGGCTAAGCACTGCCTTTCTCTGCATGAGACTAAGCATTGTCTCCATTTCTTGCATGCGGCTAAGTATTACCTCCTTAATTGCGTAAGGCTAAGCACTGCCTTTCTCTGCATGAGACTAAGCATCGTTTCCATTTCTTGCATAAGGCTAAGTATTGCCTCCTTAATTGTGTAAGTCTAAGCACTGCCTTTCTCTGCATGAGACTAAGCATTGTCTCCTCTTCTTGCATGAGGCTAAGCAATGCCTCCCTAATTGCATAAGGCTAAGCACTGCCTTTCCCTGCATGAGACTAAGCATTGTCTCCTCTTCTTGCATGAGGCTAAGCACTACCTCCCTAATTGCATAAGGCTAATCATTGCCTTTCCTTGTATGCGACCAAGCATTGTCTCCCCTCTTTGCATGAGACTAAGCATTGTCTCCTCTTCTTGCATGAGGCTAAGCACTGCCTCCCTAATTGCATAAGGCTAAGCACTGCCTTTCCCTGCATGAGACTAAGCATTGTCTCCTCTTCTTGCATGAGGCTAAGCATTGCCTCCCTAATTGCATGAGGCTAAGCACTTCCTTTCCCTGCGTGAGACTAAGTATTGTCTTCTCTTCTTGCATGAGGCTAAGCATTGCCTCCCTAATTGCATAAGGCTAAGCACTGCCTTTCCCTGCATGAGACTAGGCATTGTCTCCTTTTCTTGCATGAGGCTAAGCACTGCCTCCCTAATTGCATAAGGCTAAGCATTGCCTTTCCTTGCGTGAGACTAAATACTATCTCCACTACTCTACCTAAGACCTAGCACTATCTCTTTGGTCACCTAGGGCTAAGCACCGCCCTCATCTCACACAAGACTAAGCCTTGTCTTCTCTCGTCCTTGCATATGACCAGGCATCATATCTTTGCATTTCATGGGCTGAAACATCGCCATTTTGTCCAAAGACGTCATAGTCCGAAGGCATCATCCTCATAGCCGGGAGACACCATTCCATGGCCTTAGGATCTCTCAAAAGTGCACATCATTACTGAAATGCATCATAGTCCAGAGGTACCATCCTCATGGCCCGAGGACACCATTTTATGGCCTGCAAATCCCTTATCATACGCTTCATGGCCCAGGACGTCATGGTCTAAGGACATCATCCTCACCATCCAAAGACAACCTTCATGGTCCAAAGGGAATTTGCATCACATTTAAACTTTCGCAATAACCCATATATATATATATATATATATACATATATATATATATATATATATTCGCACGCACTTTGTTTTAAGTTTTGTAGGTAATCCAGGAGGTAACCATTCTACAAACGGGAGCAATCTTCGCTCCGATTTCTGTTCATAACATTCACATCCTTCAATTATTTCAAACGTAATCAACTACCAGTAATTGCCTACCTTTTACTCTGTGATCGTACAGATTTTTGCCTTGTGACACAATCGTAACATTTCAAATTCACATTCACGACTCCGCATAATTCATCCGATACTATCCTACCCAAAAGAACCTTTTCAAAACATGCGACCATTCTTATCACAACTTCATCGATTTCGTTCGCCGTTGGATCCAGAACTACACACGACCTGATTCCCGTAACATCAGGGATATGTAGGCAACTCAAGAACCAGGGTTTGAGCCCATTTTTCAAATCACATCATCCCCACTCAATTCAGCCAAAATTGGTCATCCTTTTTCTTTATCTGACAACTCTTCAATCATTCTCAGGAAAAGAGGGGCAGCTGTTGATACCCAATTTTGCCCTCATATTTTTCAAATAAGTATATATACTTTCAAAGTATCATTTTTCACCATTACTTAATTTATAAGATTTATACAAACATTCTGGGTTCTATTGCTAAAAACTTAATTTACAAGATTGAAACGGACTTTTTTTCACGAGATTCACTAAAAACTAAAGGTTGTCAGTCTATTATTCTTTCATTCTCTTGTTCTATACTTTGGCTTTTGGCCGGCTGAAAGCCAAGGCCACCAGAATTCGATTTTTCAATTTTTCTTGGTGCGAGCACTGCCCGGGGTTCGTTTGAAGCCTTTGGGAACTCCGACGCACTAAGATTCTGGGTTCTATTGCTCTTTGATGATGTTCAGAGTATTGTGGAGTTTATTCTTTCTTGTTTGTCTATTTGTCAAGTGATAACTGGTAAGTTTCTTAGCTTTTTGCAATTTTATTCTCTTGTGTTCATGATTCGCATATTCAAACCTCTGAAATTTTATGACCTAATGTGTTTCTAGACCATCTCTATGTGCAACCTTGTTGGCATTGAACTCGTTTTGTGATCTGAAATTCTTTAGCATTTGATTTTACCTACAACTACTAGTTTTGAGATATGTTTGTGCTTAACTTGAATAATTTGGTCTCTCTTAAGTTCGTTTAGCCTAATGTGTTGGTACCTGAATGTTTACATTTGCTGCTTGGCATGAGTTTGCTTCCCAGCTTTGTTCTGGGTTCCTGTAATGACTGACTCGTATCTATAATATGTCCTAATCTCTGTTAAAACCTTCACTCTAGCTATGACCTTCTCCCATGCTATTTGTTCACTCATTATGTCTTCGGTTTGCCTAATCATATATCCCCTGGTGATTAGTTGGGACCTTTAGAGTAGCTATCTTAATGTGTGTTTCCTTATAATGTTTGATACTATTTTGTCTTAGTGATATAAGTTGGCATATCTACTTTCTGGTATTGTGATGGATATTCAACATAATTTGGACCCCTAGGCTTTAAATCCTTTAAGTTAGTGCTCTACTTTAGATTCGTTTGGCATTGTGCACCTTTGTATGTTAGTCTTGTAGTCTCAGAAAACCTGATTCCCCTACTTCTTACAAAATGTTTTCTACCCAATATGCTCAGTGTTTGAACTTGTGATATCAACATGTCCTTTGAGTTTTTTTGTTGATTTTCTTTGCTTGTATGTTCTTTGTTCAATCACCCCTGCTATGTCTGCTTCTAAAATATAAGTGCACCTCTTTAAATCCTATCATTTGATCACTGGCATCTCACTCTCATTTGTTACCTAAACTATTATGAATTTATCACTCTTGGCCTGCTAAAAGCCAAGGCCACCAAAACTCTCTCTATTGACCTCCCTAGTGTGAGCACTGCTCGGGGTCCATTCGAGACCCTTGTGAACTCTGACACACTAGGATTTGGGGTTCTTTGATCACTCTCTTTGCTGCTGGAACTTGAGTTGTCTCTAGCATTTAGCTTTTCATCCTCACATTATTTGTATAATCTGCAAACTGGGTTGTGTAAGTGATTTCTGTGTAATTCAATGTTTGGGTCATATGGACAATTTGTGACTGTTTGGTTTGGCTTGAGTTCCTCTATGACTTTTGGGCTGTGTTGATGGGCATAGTCCCATGTTTGAATCTGGGCATGCTATTTGCAAAGAAGGAGTTTGTTGAAGGCCCAGGCGATACCGGGTATCTCCTTTGGTCCTGTTGTAGGCCTACTGTAATTTCTTGTATAATATTTATATTTATATTCCTCATCTGGTCTATAATAATTTTGTAATGAACAATTGGGGTATTAGTGAAATTGGGAAAACAGTATATTCTAATGTTTGCATGAAAGGGTGGAAAACATGCCTATAGGATTCGTAGGATTTACTTGTTATTTTATCCAACCTGCCATATATCCTATTTGAATTTCTATGCACACTAGTAGAAATCATGCCATTAGGGGAATCACACACTCACACAACTTGTTTACTATCAAAGAATGAGCTTAAATACTCTATTTATTCACATGTCCACTGCTGTGTGTCACTAGACAATATGCCTATAGGAAACAAAATGCCAATAACCATCCTTCAATTTGCATAAAGATAATATGTTCATTAGATACCATGCCTATAGAATTATACTAGCTTATGCTCTTCTGGTCCTCATCTAGATATGATGTCCATAGGTTCTTAATTGATTCATCAGTTACTATTATATCTATTGCTCGCCTAGAAAACATGCCTATAGGGACGAAGTGTTACGGAATCAGTTTTCAACTGCCAACTATTAGAACCTAGCTATAAAATACTACTATTCACTTAGAAAGCATGCCAATAGGATCGAACACGAGTAATTCTGAGTATTCCCAATGGTTTTCACTCCCCCCTATTGCGTAAATCACTTAGAGATCATGTCTATAGGTTTTAATAACTTATAATCTGTAATTTCAATAAATAGTATAATAGTACGGGATACTCTTAAACTGAGTAGTTATTTAGAAACCATGTATATAGAGCTTAATGACTTCAATTTGCCTCAATTCTGAAACTGTCTAGTGCCTAACGTAGAAATCTGTTTGCGTGCTTTTGTTGTCTAAGTGTAGAGGCTAACTTGAGCCTTTAACTGTCCTTAAATGAAGTCCTATTAGTTTGAATGTCGCTTAGTTTTATCATTTTGAGCAGCCTAAGTAAAGTCTAGAACCACCCAAATAGAGGTCCAACGCCTCCTGGACCATAGGCATGGGACGGGTAGTGCACGCATAGGACACGACCTGGAATTGAATTAGAACGCTTTAAGTAAATAACTTCAACATAGTAATCGGGTAGCAGGAGATGATAGTCTGTGCCCGCTGAATAATATGAGCAACTCCTATCTAAAATGAGTTGTGAAGTATTATTTATGTTGCACGGGGTGATCCTTTAGGCTAAAAAACTTAGGACCCCCCATTTTCTCTTTATACACTTAGTCATCTAATATAGACCGTTATAGTTGTATCCTTGTAGTCCTTAAGGTTTGTACCAATTCTCATTGTGTTATAATGAAACTCTTTGACTTTTTATTCTCTTTGTTTATTTAATCATCTTACTAATTATAATCCACATAGTCTTAAGTTCGGCCGGGACCCACAGTTGTAGACCTCGAAGAGTGCCTAACACCTTCTCTTTGAGGTAATTTGAGCCTTTACCCGATCTTTGGTGGCGCTAACTAGTCAAACAGAGTTATATGCATAATAGGTGCCCTAACGCACCTTAAAAATCATTAGGTGGCGACTCTTCTTCTTTAACACTTTACCTCCCACTTAAAAGAGTTGTCACAATATCGAAGCCCGCTTTCGCGAGAAAACGGGGCGCGACAATCATGAGTAGTTTAGGATTAATCCCGATAATTAAAAAGAATTTTAAAAAATGTGAGGCTTGTAATAAAGACAAAATAACTAAAAGACCTCATTTCCAAGTTGAAAGAAAAACTGAATTGTTAGAGTTAGTTCACACTGATATTTGTGAACTTGGAAGAATTTTAACTTGTGGAGAATATAGATATTTTATCACTTTTATTGATGATTTCTCTAAGTATACATATGTTTACTTTATGAAAAATAAGCGTGATGCGTTTGAAATTTTTAAAAATTATCTCCATGAGGTTGAAATCAATTCGGTAGAAAAATAAAAAAAAATTAGAAGTGATAGAGGTTGTGAATATGAGTCTAANTATCTCGTGAATTTAATTCTTTTGTTAGATCATTAGGAATATTTCGTGAAACTACTCCACCTTATTCTCCTGCATCAAACAGTGTGGCTGAAAGAAAAAATAGAACTTTGGTAGAGTTAACTAATGCCATGCTTATTGAGTCAAATATACCTTTAAATTTGTGGGGTGAAGCTATTTTGACTGCATGTTATGTGTTAAATAGTGTGCCCCATAAGAAAACAAAACTGACACCATTTGAGTTGTAGAAAAATCACAAGCCAAATTTGGCTTATCTTAGAGTTTGAGGTTGTTTAGCCTATGTTAGGCTAACAGATCCTAAAATTATAAAATTGGGTAAAAACATTACCACTTGTGCTTTTCTTGGTTATGCTTCTAGTAGTATAGTCTATAATTTTTTAAATCTTGAAGAGAATATAATTATAGAATCAGGTGATGCTATTTTTCTTGAAAATAAATTTCCATTTGAGTCTAAAAATAGTGGGGGTCAAGGAGATAAAGATAATTTTTTGTCTATGCCTAGTTCTTCTACTTCTATTTTACAAAATGAAGAAAATGATGCTTTTGATTTAAGAAAAAGTAAAAGAGCTAGATTTTGGTCCTGATTTTTATGTTTTTAATATTGAAAATGACCCTATAACTTTACAAGAAGCTTTATTGTCACCTGATGCTATTTTTTGGAAGGAGGTTTTAAATGATGAAACAACGTCACTAATTTCTAATAAAACTTAGAAGTTGGTTGATTTACCACCAGGTTGTAAAACAATTGGGTGCAAATGAGTTTTAAGAAAAAAGTTAAAATTGGATGGATCCGTTGATAAGTATAAGACTAGGTTAGTTGCTAAAGGTTTTAAGCAACTAGAAGGCCTAGAATTGTTTTGATACTTTTTCTCGGGTAACTAGAGTTACATCCATTAGACTTTTAATTACTATTGTTGTAATTTTTGATTTGCATATTCATCAAATGGATATAAAAACAGCTTTTTAAAATGGGGACCTAAATGAAGAAATTTATATGAATCAACATGAGGGTTTTATAGAAGCAGGCCAAGAAAGTAAAGTGTGTAAACTTACTAAATGCTATATGGCTTGAAACATGCACCTAAGCAATGGCATAAAAAGTTTGATTCATGCATGATTGAAAATGGTTTTAAATCAAATGAGTGTGATAAGTGCATCTATCATAAGTCTTAGAATAATTCACATGTAATTGTTTCCCTCTATGTTGATGATTCATTAATATTTGGCTTTAACATGAATGTTATTGGAGAAACTAAAAGCATGCATGCTTAGTAGCCATTTTGATATGAAAGATTTGGGTGAGGCAAATTTCATTATTAGAATGAAAATTACTAGAATTTGTGATGGAAGTTTTCTTGACCAGTCAAATTATGTTGAGAAAATTTTGAAAAAATATAATTTAGTGATTGCAATCATGTTGTAACCCCTTTTGATTCAAGTGTTCACTTATTTCCTGTACAAAGTGACAATGATGTGATAAATCAAAAGGAATATGCTAGCTTAATTGGAAGCTTGAGATATGTGAATAATTGTACTCGACCTGATATTGCATACGCAGTAAGAGTACTTAGCAGGTTTACAAGCAAGTCAGGTAATGAACATTGGCATGTCATAACAGGAGTTATGAGGTATTTACTTAGTACAAAAACCTATGGCTTAGTTTACAAAATATATCCTGTTGTACTCGAATGCTTTTCTGATGCAGATTGGAACACTTTATCTAGTGATTCCTTATAACGACCCGACCAGTCATTTTGAGATCTAGTGCATCGATCGGTGGTTTGAGGCCGTAAGTAGCTTTACTTCATGTTTTATGACTTGTACACGTAGTCGGAATTTAATTTCGGGAAGTTCGGAGTTGATTCAGATGTGAAATTCTCAATTAAGAAGCTTTAAGTTGGAAGAGTTGACCAATATTTGACTTTTGAGTAAACAACACCGGAATCGGAATTTCAAGGTTCCAATAGGTTCGTATGATGATTTCGGACTTGGACGTGTGTTCAAGTTGAGTATCAAGTGGTCCGGGAGTATTTCAGCGCTTATTATGAAAAGTTGGCATTTTAAAAGTTTTAGAATTTCATAAGTTTGGTTTGAAGTGTATTTGGATGTTATCAATATCCGTTTGAGGTTCCAAGCCTTGGAATAGGTTCGTATTGTGAATTATGACTTGTGTGTAAAGTTTGGCGTCATTCCGAAATGTTTAAGTGTAATTCGGACGCATTCGTCGAAGTTTGAATGTTTGAAAGTAGAAAGAAGGTTTCGATTGTCGATTTGTAGTTTTGATGATGTTCGGTGTGATTTGAGGCCTCGAACGGGTTCGTGTCATATTTTGGGACCGGTTGGTATGATTGGATGGGGTCCGGGGGGCCTCGGGTGTGATTCAGAGTGGTTTTGGACAATTTTTCCTTGTTTTGCAACTGCTGGTGTTGGTGTCTGGTTTTGTTCTTCACGAACGCGAAGAAGGTTGCGTGGCTGTGAGGCAGATGGCCTTCGCGAACGCGAGGGGTGAAGCACGAACGTGAAGGGTAGGAACAGTAGGGCATCCCGAACACGGACGAGTGGTCGCGAACGCGATGAAGGTGGGCCTATGCAGAATTGTTTTAAAAGCGGGATTTTTGCCCATTTCTCTCATTCCTCTCTTGCTTGGGCGATTTTGGGGAGATTTGGAGGAGCCATTTTCATCATCAATCTTGAGGTAAGAGATTTCTATACATTGTGAGTTAAATACATGGTTTCTATATGGATTTAAGCATGGAAATTAGTAGAAATTATGAGATTTTGGTAGAAAATCTAAAAATCGTATTTTTGGATTTTGACTACGAAATTGGATATGGAATTTGGAATAAATCATATATTTGAGTTCGCGGTGTCATGGGTAAAGTTTATCTTCGAAACTATCCGGGATCCGGACACGTGGGCCCGAGAATTGACTTTGTTGACTTTTTGAGCGAAGTTGGAAATTGTTATAAATTGATTAATTATGAGTATTAGAGTGTATAGTTATTGGCTTGCTCATTGTTTGACTAGTTTCGGGTCAAGGGGCTTTGATGGAAGAGTTAGAGAGGCATGAGAGTCGGTTATTGAACTTAGGAGTGAGGTAAGTCTCTTGTCTAACCTTGTGAGGGGAAAACTACCCCTAGGTGATATAATTGTTGTGTGCTACTAGTTGTGGGTGTTATGTACGCACGAGGTGACGAGAGTTCGTACGTAGCTAAAGCATGTTTATGTCTGGGTATACTTAGGACTTTATCATGTAATATTTGAATTGTTTAGACTCATTTTGCTAGCTTAATTAATTGAAATTGATTTAAAACATATATATTTTAGGCCGAGCTTTATCACCTTGAGTTGTTGCCAAGATATTTGATAAACGTAAGGGGTATATTCACTATTATGCACCTGTATCTGTGTTGTAAGCACGTGCCTCGTGATTCGATAAGTTTCTTTCTTTCTTGTGGAGCAGGCCGAATGCCTCGACAGTATAATAGATGTATCTATGATTCATGCCGCTGGACCCTCGGCAGTATACATATTATTCTGGATCGGACCGTACGACCTCGGCATAATCGTGCGTTTCTTCGCTAGCAGTCAGAATATTCACGAGATTATCCTTCCACTGATGCCTTGCATTTGATATGGTATTCCTTATTCATTTGATATTGGCACTTGATATTTTCCGAGTTGTTGAGATGACATACGAGATTGAGAAATTTATATCGTTAAAAGAAATTTTGAAAGATTATGTTGGTTACCGTTTTATCTCACAATTACTGTTGTGCTTCATATCCGTTTAGGATTTAGCATACTGCTTTATTGGACCTCTAATAAGTGTCGATGTCGGCCCCTCGTCACTACTTCTCCGAGGTTAGGCTAGATACTTACTGGGTGCGCGTTGATTTATGTACTCATGCTATACTTCTGCACTAAATGTGCAGGATCTGACAGGTTCATTTGGTGGACATCTGGGCACGTAGGCGCAGCTACTGAGCAGACTTTATGGCGAGCTGCATTCCAGGCTATGTATCACAGCCCACAGAGTCTCTGTCGTACTATTTACTTTATCCTGTCTTATTTATATTCCAGACAGATGTTGTATTATTGTTGTACTCCTTAGTAAATGCTCATGCACTTGTGGCACCGGGTTTTGAGGATATTCTAGTTGATGCTTACGGATTTGCATATTATTATCACCTTTTATTTTATGCAATACTAATTATGTATGTACCTGTGAATTTCAAAGGTGTAAATTTCCTTACTTAATAAAAGTTTATGATTTTGAAAGTAATAAAATGAACAATTTACGTGATAGTTCACCATTGGCTTGCCTAACGACGACGTCGGGCGCCATCACGGCCTATAATGGGTTTTGGGTCGTGACATCCCTGTTCTACTACAGGTTATATTTTTACTTTGGGAGGTGGTGCTATTTGTTGGAAATCGAAAAAGCAAACAAGTATTGCTAACTCTACCATGGAACCTGAGCTAATTGCTTTTGCTTCAGCTAGTGAGGAAGCGAATTGGTTGAAAGTTTTATTATTTCAAATTTCTTATTTTGAAAAACCAATTCCTCATATTTTAATTCATTGTGATAGCACCGCTACAATTGGTAGAGTACAAAACCGTTATTACAACGGTAAATCCAGACTTATAAGGAGAAAACACAGTACTATAAGTTCATATTTGACAAGTGGTACCATTAATGTTGATTATGTTAACTCTTGTGATAATCTTGCAAATTCACTGACTAAGGCCTTAGCAAGATAAAGGGTCTGGAGCACATCGAGAGGGATGTGATTGAAGCCTATAAACTCATAAGTCATATGTGAGGAAACCCAACATGGGTACTAGAGATCTTATAACCAGGTTCAATGGGAAGAACGAATCATATGATGGCTTGGTTTAAAATGTAATATTTTTATTGTTCCATCCCTATGGTGTGAGTGCATTTATCTTGTAATGTTTTGCTAGGTTGAGTTTTATTAACTCTTAATGAAAATCTGTAGCTCGTTGATCACGTCCACAACACACCTCAATAAGAGATATGGCACAGTCATGTGTAATAATAATTACCCAACTAGGAATCGGGGTCGAATCCACTTGGAGTTATGTTGGGAGTTAGAAGTATATATTTGAAGCAAGCAAATGGGTTATCTGGATTGCACTTCCACAACACAATTTTGTTTTTTACTTCTACTGTTAATCTAGTGGTTGCAAGATAAAGGGAATAGATTAGAGATAAATATTTTTTGAGATTTTTTCAATTGGATTAAAGGCCTAGGGTTGTGACCATAACCTAGGTATTTGCCTAATGGGGTAAAGATATTAATGCTTGTTTTGTTGATTAGGGTGTATTATAGCTCACAACTCTACACTACCCACTTAATATCGCTCGGTTAGAGAGTGGTTTTGTCCAATTTGGCTTTCTCAAGACCAAATGGGTATAACCGTTGATAAGAGCTCAAGTCGGGTTATTGCTATCTCTAGGTTGAACCCTTTAATTGGGTTAATCAATCTCTCAACTGACCCCAATTCCTTGTTAGCTAAGTTATCCTAGACTAGGTCCCTCTTTCTTAAGTAGAGACTAAGTCAAATAGGCATGAATCAATGTTTGCAACCATTAATTCTAAAATTTAAGCATGAACTAAGCTAAATATCAACACTAAATCATAAACAAACACTAAATTAGATACCCATAAGGTTTACATACTAGCGTTGGGTTACAACCCTAGTAAGAGTCTAGCTACTCATAATGGAAATTGCAAAAAAAAGAGAAGAAAAGATAATTAAACTCATAATGGAAGATTAAAATGATGAAATCTAATGTAAAAACACCAAACTAATGTAAAACTTCCTAAAGTAGTAAAGAAAAACGACTACACTAGCTTCAGATGTTCAAAACTTGACCTAATTTTGTGAAACTCGTCTATTTATACAGGGTCAAAAATCTCGGACAAAAATGCCCCTCGGGAGGTTCTGGGGCCTCACAATTCCATGTGCGGTCCGTAGATTTCTTCAGCTGGCAAAAAGTAGAGTTCTGCAGCCACACATTTTTGAACTGTGGCCGCGAGGCAATCTTCTGCGGCCGTACATCTCTGAACTGTGGCCGTAAGGTAATCTTCTGCGGCCGAACAATTATTGTGCGGTCCGCAATTCACAAAGGCTCATGAACTTGATATTTTTGCATACTCTCTGATCTTTGACTCTTAGCCCAGTTCTGCGACCGCACATTGCTGAAAGGCCTGCTAAATTATTCTTCTTATTTTGCAGCCGCAGATGGAATTCTGCGGTCCGAAATTTCTTATGCGGCCGCAGTATTCCTTTTGCGGACCGCACATTTGTGCTTCTGAGCCCTTTATTGGTTTGTGCTTCAGGACACTCCTTTTTGAGTTGGATTTCATCTCGGAAGACCAAACTTCCAGCATTCCTACAATTTTGTATAATTTCATTCATTCCGGGAACACAATTCAATACTTTCAGAGTAAAACAAAAGCTAAAAGGTGCTAATAACCAGTCAAAATCCCCACTTATCAACTCCCCCAAACTTAAGTCTTTGCTTGTCCTCAAGCAAATAAATTAGTTCCCACCTCCAAAAGTTAGGGGTCATTTCAGCAATTCAAAGGTGAGCCATCCACACATCAGTTGGGACCAACAAATACCCACATTGCTCATGTATTATCAACAAGACGACAAGTTAATCATTCATGCACATATAGTTCTAATGTAACATTTGAGCTTCAAGAATTGACTTTACTCATCAAGTACTCTTGCTCTATCATGTAGGTCATGGTGGACTCCAAACTCTTTCTCCTCCGCTTTCCATTTGCCAGGCTCACTTAAGAAATTTAGCACTCAATCCAAATATTTATGAAAGGTTCACTCATCTCTCTCAAGAGAATGCCACAAGTACGGCTTCAAGTACCATAGGCTTGCCCCTCATGTAGATCGCCACTAATGTAAGCTCACTCGGCTTGAAATCAAGTAGGACTTCTTTTGGGATGTAATGAAGGCTTTTGGATTAGGGTCGGATACAGTATGGGTGAGTGGTTACACCTTTCCTTAAGCACTCCATCTTTCATTTCTCGGCTCACACTTTGTCAATTCTTAGAGGCACTTTCTTTTCATTGGGTATTAGAGAGACTTAACATCACTCTTTCTTGATTATTTCATTCTTTTTCTCCCTTCCACTTATTCACTTTTTGTATTTTTCTTTTTGTTCTTTTCTTTTCTTTCCTTCTCTTCTTATAGAGAACATTTATTGTCTCTTTTTGTGCCTTAATACCTTTTTCAAGTTCCTCGTCTCTCCCCCAAACTTACGTTTTAAGCCATTTGTTTCATGAGAGTGTTAAGGAAAGCTCGGGTGCCAAGAGAGAGTCACGACCAAGCGGGTAAAGGCTTGTAACATGGTTATCAAATGAGAAAGGCTAGAGGCTCAAAGGGGTTGACTAGGGATAATGACATTGGTTATAAATAGAAACTCAAACAGGCCAAGGAGAGCCCACAATGAAACACATTCGGGGCAAGTTCTAGACCCTTCGCACGGATACTTGGACTGGCAACAATTCATCTCACCCCCTCACGCAACCGGATTGTTAAAGAGGACAGAGTCTAGGGCCCACAACGACCACTTTCAAGGTTAAAGATCACTATGGTTCAATTAAATAACTCGATGATTGCCAAAGTCAACACAAGAGTTACAAAGTCACTAACTAGAGCTATTCCATTCAAAATAAACTTGTCTCTAACCATAAGCACGTAGTTAAGTGTGTTGGTACCAATTGAAGCATGGTTGACTCTTCGAGCATGACTTAATTAGGTCTTTTTTATTCATTACTACTACTATTATTACGTAAACACAAAAAAAATAGAATCATTCCCTTAAGAAGGTTGTCACGCCATCCTTCGTTGGGACGAGTCACCTGGTTCGTACAACAACTACCTTTAAAATGAACCGTGGCATTAAGAAAACCAAAGGCTTATTATCTGCTAAAATATAAAAATAAGCTACTAAATCAAACAAAGAAGCTACTAAATCAAACAAATAACTAATAAAGAAACAAAAATAAAGAAGCTAGTAAGCAAAAACTACTGAAGATAGAATGAATATACATAACGAGAGAAAGAGAGAGAATATATACATAATAATAAAAGAGAAAATGATATCAAGTTATTACAGGCCAATTGTCTCAGAATGTATCAAATATAATCAATAAACTC
>AWOL01S0052367.1:6380-18940 GCA_000715115.1 Nicotiana otophora | reverse complement strand
AAACCCCCCCCCCCCCCGAAAAAAGATAAGCATTGTCCCCAATGCTTAACAAAATAAGAGTAAAAGAGGGGAAAGAGTGAAGAAAACTCTCTATGGCTCCTTGGACATCTCTGTGTCCCCAGCAATGTCACCGCCCGCAGGCTCATCTAACAAAATCTCATCATCCTCAACTCTGGGTGTGGCTGAGTTGGTGAATATCTGATGCACTGCCTCGACAGTATCGACAGCAAGGCCTGGCTCCTCAAACTGGCCAGCTGGTGCCACCGGTGCTATTGGTGTTGTAGGATCTGGGCCTGAATGGTCTGGGTCAATCAACATGTCAAAGGGGAGATCTCTGGCTGTAGCAAGCCTGGTCACCTGTCTTCGGAGCTTGTCCACTCACTTCTTGTTGGCCTGGGACTTTCTTATCTTCTTTAATTCTTTTCCCAACTCTTCGATCATTAACCCGCGTTGTACCAAGGTAGTCATAATAGTGTTTTGGTTCTCTAGGAGCTTTTTCAATGTCTCTTTAACTGTCGGGGGAAACTGAGGTGCTTGAGTAGTAGACTGTGCTACAACAGTACTGGATAAGTTGGACAACTTTGCAGTGGCTGTCTGCATCCAGTTGTTGAGGCTCGCCAATGTCTGGAAGACTCGCAACACAAAGAGTGGGGCAGTAGGCATGGGCACCGGCTTCAAAGCCGAGGTGGGAGTTGTGGAAGGAACTGCAGTAGGGATTGTGGATGATGGAAGAGGCATAGCTGCGGCACTGGAGGAAGGCTCGACTGAAGTGGATGGAATATCAACTGCCTCAGCAGCTACCGTAGCTGGCTCATCAGACTGGCCTGCGGTGATAAGAGGCTGAACTTTCTTCTTTGGATTGTTCACATCCATCAGTGAATACCAAGTAAAAGGCTTCTTCGGCCTCACCTTTGTGTCATAATGCCTCGACTCTACCCTTGAATCCTTGAGATATTCTGTAATAGTGTTGGGATATGGGTAGGACGAGTCATCTTGCCGAGCAATTGTTGATACCCAATTTTGCCCTCAAAATTTTTCAAATAGTATATATATTTTTAAGATGTCATTTTGCATTATCATTTAATTTATAAGAATTATACATGTAGTTTTCATAATTTTCAGCAATGTTTAGAGCTTTAAAATCAATTTTCCTGCATTTAAATCACTTAAATATTTATTAATTATCCTTTTAAATTATTTGTGGTGACCTAATCATCAAAATTTATTATTTTACACCCACATACATGTTTTAAAATATTTTTACATCATTGCATATAATTACGTTAGTATTTTTAGCTATTTACGTAATTTTGCAATAATAGCCTATAATCATGCATAATATGTCTTATTTACATTATTTGTGCTAAAATAGTATTTTTTTTATATAATGTTAAGTTATTTTTTTCAATCATTTTAGTGCATAATAAATATTTTATTATTTATTATTAATTAATCTTATTTAAACAAGTTTGTATTTAAAGTATAGCCCAAAATTGTACCAATTTTGGACCACATTAGTGGCCCAAAACTACCTAAACCTTAGCGCAGTCCGCCCCAGCCCAAACCAAATGACCCGCTCTCTTAACTCGCCACATCTCCCTTCGATCCTGACCGTTGATCTCAGATGATCAACGGCCGATAATAAAACCCTACTCCCTCTTATATCCCAAACCCAAACCCTAAAGACACATTTCCCCTGCCCAACCACCTCATTATTCTATCATCTCTCCACCCGCCTCTGGTAAACCCTACCCGCCATATCCCCAATCTTCTCCAATTCCAACCCAAACATGGAATCAATCCATTATTCACTTACCTATTTTGCGATACTCTGCTATTATACGCGTGTCTATGGTGTTACTTAGTTCTTGCCCTATTTTTGGCAAGAACTACTCCTAACAAACGGGACCGATTTACCTTGATTTGGTGAAAATCTTGACAACCTTTTGTCTATATACATGCTACAATGAACGATTCTTGTATGATTGGTTCGATTCAACTAGGGTTTGAGATTTTCCTTTTTCCTCACTGATTTTCGATTGCATGTGATATTCTTTCCTTTCTTGTGTTTGACTGATGATTCTTCCTTTTTTGTGTGTTTAATTTTGCTACTATATAAACCCTTCCCTAACCCCTAAACGAGGAAAAAGGTTTTTTCACTACTATGGCACTTAATATACCTTCCTTACTCGTTGATCTTCTTTGAAACCCTTGGCTCTTTGGCCGGCTAAAAGCCAAGGCCATAATATTATCAACCTCATTTGGTGCAGGCATTGCTCGGGGCCCTTACGAGGCTCTTGTGAACTCTGAAGCATCGGAGATTTTGGGTTCTTGCTACCAGTATTCTAAAATACTTATTCTTTTGCTCGTCTAATTTTGCTACTGGTTAGTGCCTTTAACTCTTGCAATGTTCAATATTTTTCCTTCTGTATATCTCTATGTGTTCTAGATATTAAGGACGTTTAAAGTTCTGTGAGCATGATTTAGTTTCTTTGCTAGTTGTGAATCCTTGATACTGCACTGCTATGATACTCCCCTGTCATTCTGTATTCTTTTATAGTTGAATACATGTTAGTACATGTGATAGATTCTAGTTTGTTCTCAGTTTGCATTAGGCTAATATGTGTTCTTCACTATATCCTACACTTCTATGTTGGATTTCCTTGTTTTCCTCTGGAATCAGTTCCATACCTCTGTGTTTTCTTAGTATCTGAACATGTTTGAGTTTTGAGTTTCAATGTATGCCTATTGTAGGTATTCTTTTAATGAAACTGACTACCTGTTGTTAGTTATAGAATCCTTTTCATGCCTTGATTTGGGTACTATACTAAAACTCTTATGAAACCATTCCTTTGCTTTGAATGAATTACTGAGTCTTGTGTTTAATCGACTGTTCTTTGCAAACTAGTCACAACTATATGGATCTCATATTGTCTTAAGATCTAGCCTAAACATGTTTCCTTGCTATTTGTGATCCTGATCTTTAGCATCATCTAAGACTTTAAGGTAAATGTCACATTTCCTCTCTTATGTATGGTCAACTGACATATTAATGTGTAGTTAATCTGCCCTTTCACATGCCATAAGTTTCTGTAGAGCCTTTGTACTATGATCTTTTCCCACCATGTTAAGTTTCATGATATTGGCCAAGCTGTGCCACTAGTATGTTGATATGATGTTTGTAACCTAATTAGAACTATCATGTTGGAACTTTCATGAAAAACTTGTACTCTACTTGTCTCCTGCCTATGATTATATCAAATTGACGTTTGAAATCCTCTAGGACAGTGCCCTATTCTGAACTCGTTTGGCATTGTGCACCCTTATATGTTTTTCCTATAATCTCAAAGAAACGGGTCTCCCCTAACTCTCTCTCAATATGTTGTGCTATCTCCTGCTAATTGATCGAGTTTGGAATGTCAGTATTGTTATATCAACTTGCCATCTAAGCTTTATTGATTCTCTTAACTTGCATGTTCTTTGTTTAATCAACCCTGCTATGTCTGCTTCTAAAGTACAAATGCATTTCTTCAAATTCCATCACTTGGTCACTGTTAGTAGGTCCAAAATCCTTTAAGTAATTGCTATGTGTATTTGTCTAATTGACAACTCCAAATTGATTGGTAAGTGAGACTCCATATGGGTTTAATATGGGCCCAAATATGGACTTGGGCTGTGCAATTGACACCCTCCAGTTCTTGAGCTGGATTCGCATCTGGGCCTGCTATTCGTAGAAGGTTGAGCTTATGGAAGGCCCAGGCAGTGCTGGGTTATCTTCATTTTTCTTTTGGGGCCTGCTCTTGGGCCTGAAGTTTCTCGTGCGTAATATTTACTTATGTTCATTAATTGGGCATTGTAATAATTTGTAAACAAACAATTGGGGTGTTAGTGAAATTGGGGAAACGGGTATATTCTAATGTTTGCATAAAAGGGTAGAAACATGCCTATAGGGTTTATGTGACCTACTTGTTATTCTATTCAACCTTGTCATATATGCTATTTAGTTTTTTATGTGCATTAGTAGAAACAATGCCTATAGGGAATCACACACTAACTCAACCAGTTTTACTATGCCTAGTGTTATGCGTTATTAGACAGCATGCCTATAGGAAACCAGTGTCAATAAATGTTCACTAAATTTGTGCAACTGTAGCGTATTCACTAGATACCATGCTTACAGGATCATATTAATTTATATTCTGCTAGATATCATGCCTATAGGGCTTTAATTGATTAACTAATCAACTATTTCCGTTGTCTTATTATGCTGCTTACCTAGACAACATGCCTATAGGAATAAATGATAAATCTGCCAATCATTAGAACTTAGCTATAAAACACTACTACTTGTTTACAAAGCATGCCAAACATGATCAAACGAGAGTAATTCTAAGTTTTTCAATAGCTATAACTACCCCCCTTTGCGTAACTCACTTAGAGATTATGATTATAGATCACAATAATCTGAATAGCAGCATTGCCATGAGACTTTCTTAAACTGTGTGGTCACTTAGAAATCATGTCTATAGGATTGAAGCGATATCTCGAACCTGAAACTGCCTATACATAATACGGAATATGATTGCGTGCATCAGTTATTTATGTGTGGAGGCTAACTTGGGCCTTTAACTGTCTTTACATGAAGTCCTATTTGTTTTGACTGTCGCCTAGTTATATCATTTTTTAGCAGCCTAAGTAAGTCTAGAACCACCCCAAATAGAGGTCCAAAGCCTCATGTACTATAGGCATGGGACGAGTAGTGCACGCATATGGTACGATTTAGAATTGAATTAGAGCGCCTTTAAGTAAACAACTTTAACATAGTAATTGGGTAGCAGGAGATGATAGTCTGTGCCCGTTGAATAATACGAGCAACCCCTATCTTAAGGGAGTTGCGAAGTATTATTTATATTTCACGGGGTGATCCTTTAGGCTAAGAAACTTAGGACCCCCCTTCTCCTTTCCTTTATGAATTTGTTATCCACACTTAGTCATTCGATATAGACTAATGTAGTTATATCATGATAATCATTAAGATTTGTACCAATTCTCGTATGTCATAATAAACTATCCGACCTTTTTATTCTCTTTGTTTATTGATCATCTCGCCTAATTATAATCCACATAGTCTTAAGTTTGACCGGGACCCACAGTTGTGGACCTCGAAGAATGCCTAACACCTTCTCTTTGAGTAATTTGAGCCCTTACCCGATCTTTGATGGCATTGACTAGTCAAACAGAGTTATCTGCATAATAGGTGCCCTAACGCAACTTAAAAACCGTTAAGTGGCGACTCTTCTCTTTAACACTCTATCTTCCATTTAAAAGAGTTGTCACACGTCGAAGCCCGCTTTTGTGAGAAAAAGGGGCACGATAGCATGGCGACTCTGTTGGGGATACACTTAGGCTCTTACCATAATGAACTTGACTTATATGGATTACTTTCTTTATTACATGCACATCCCTTCTTCATCTTTATTTGTTTAAATTTTCTATTACATGCATATCCCTTTCCCTATTCACCTTTATTTTTCTAAAATTGTTATGACATGCACATCCCTTCCCTATCCACCTTTATTTGTTTAAATTTGTTATGACATGCACATCCCTTCCCCGTTTACCTTTATTTGTTTAAATCTGTTATGACATGCACATACCTTTCCCGTTCACCTTTATTTTCTATGACCACTCTTCATTTCATCTTGTCTAAGACTATCATATCATGCCTCTCCCATCCCTATTCCTATATCTGCTTTATTACATTCTTGCATATATTCCACGAACTAAAACTGACTCCTTCCTTTTGTCTTTCCTTTCTCTATTTCCTATGTTTACTTTACTATTTTATTTATTGCTTTTACATATTTATCATGCAAATACTTGACAACGTTTTATTATCTCTACATAAAGCATGCTCCACATCATACCCTACTCGTGCCAATTATCAACATAGCGGCGCTTGATGAGTGTCCGCACTCTTCAAAAATTACCCTTTTTTTTAAATCGTAAAGGCTTATTTGCGGAAGACTAGTCGATCAGCGGTGCAATCGACGGTCCCGTGCCTTTCCCTCTCAAGTTGTCCACTTGGGAGTACCAGTCTAGGCTATTCTAGAAACCTTACTCCAATATTAAATGTACATGCATCATGTTAAACCTAGTATGGGTTAGAACGTTGTTAATGTAATAGCCCGCTAAGATAAGCCTTGTCCAAAGTCCGTCGGGATTTCTACAATCCCAATGGACACTACCATGTTATGTGCATTACTTGGAGAAAATGTGCCAATATGTTGATCATTATTGTGTAAGTAGTCGAATCTGGAGGGGGAAAGGGATAACTTTATTTGTTTGCAGAAAATGAAGCACGAAGTCCCCAGGTTCGGCATGGTCCAAAACATCCCATCTCTGCTACTTAACTGGTGGAAAGACCTTGCGCCTTGCGACAAGAATCATGTGAGAAGGGTACTTGGTGACTTACCATCTTTTCTTAATATTCGACCAAATAGGGCCTTGATTGAGGCCGCTACCATGTTCTGGGACGATAAAAGGGTTGTCTTCTGTTTTGGTGACATAGAAATGACTCCTCTCCTAGAAGAAATAAGAGGCTTCACTAAGTTGCCATGGGATAGTCCAGGATTACTAGTGCTAGAGAATCGCACCCCTCGCGGTTTTCTAAAGACGCTAGGTTTTAAGAAAAATGATGAGTTGCTTTGTTTAAAGAAATCATACATCCCATTTGAATTCCTTTATGAGCGTTACGGGCACAACAAGTCATATCGCCTTCATCATGATGAACTCGCCATTACTTTCTTGGGTTGGACGCACCGCCGGGTTTATGTGCCCATCGTCTGCTTCTTGGGTTTGTTGATATTTCCAATGAAAGGGGGAAGGATTCATACCCGTTTAGCCATGGTTGCCAGGACTTTGATGGAAGACATCGAGGGACAAACTTATACCATCATCCCCATGATCCTAGCCGAAATGTACCGCGCTCTAGATTGGTGCAAGCAAGGATTCGGACACTTCGAAGGTTGTAATCTGTTACTGCAAGTCTGGCTATTGGAACACTTTTAGAGGAGATAATATCATCAAGAGCTTCTACGATGGCCATTGAATGATTACATAGATTACCATCACCCAAAGAAAATGACATTTATTCCAGACAGGTTTGCACAACCTGGAAATGCTATAAGTTGGGTACGTTTCTTCAGCAATCTGACAGACGAGCATGTACATTGGATGTTTGAATGGTTTCCTAGCAGTGAGTTCATCATCAGGTCAATAGAGACTACCCATTTGGTATTGATTGGGTTGAGAGGCATTTATCCCTATGCTCCCATAAGGGTAATGAGACAAGTAGGAAGAAAACAGGTCATACCTCGGGTTTCCAACATGGTCCAGTACAAGGCAGATTTCAAAGAGGACGTCATTCCATTCAAGTTCGAGGCACAACATATGTGGAACCAGAAGATCATTATGGAAAAGGAAACTATTGAGCCAAATAGGTATCATGCCGATCATGTGTACTTCTACCCATCATGGTTGGTAGACGATATAGCAGGAGACGTCAAGCCAAGAGTCAATATGAAGAACAAGATCATAGATGATGATGCTGAGGCACAAGTCAAGTATAGGAGGCTACGCAAAAGGGTTTTTGAGTCTAAATCTAGACATCTGGAATAACATAAAGTGGACATGGAGGCAATTAATGAATGGAAGGAAATCGCCACTAAGTCCACCTAGAGATTGGAATATCTAGAGCAAGGATTGATGGAGCTTGAGGGAAAGATAATAAAGAGGCTTGCGGATTGTCAAAACACGGATGGCAGTGAAGGAGGGCATCTAGAAAAGGCTTATTTATTATTGGATATGCGCGACTTGTGGAACTTGATTGATGGAGTCAAAAGAGCCAAGCACGGAGAAGGTCCTTCAGGGACCAAGTAGACTAGGAAATGATATTCTTTACTGCTTTCTAGCTTAGCTTTAGATTTCGATTGTAATAAGGCTAAATGCCATTAGTAATTTTTATTATTGTCGATTTAGTAAAGGTTTGACTCATTTTTTTTTTTGCATTAATGAAATGACGCAAATGTTGGCATCAATTTTCTCCAAGTCTATGTGTCGCTTAGGCCTACCTCGGGCACAATGAGGTCCCCAATTTAGGACGCAAATTATTGCATGACTTTGCAAAACATGTTTTAATACCGCAAGCATTCTTTCAATATTTCTTACTAACTTGGCTACCTTTTATTTTGTTTTTCTTTTCTTTTGATTATTCCCATTCCCCAAGGTTGGTTCGTGCATACTGGCATCATCAACATATCACACTAGATCCAGAGGTCCTCCGCCTCATCCTCCACCAAGCGATCCTAAAGGCAAAAGCAAAGGGAAAGGGAAAATGGATGATTTGAGTGGTATCAGGAAAGGCAATGCCACCCTAGCAGAAAATATCGAAACTTCGGATGGCCGAAGTACTCCGGCACCGAATGAACTAGTCTTACATCTGGAACAGAAAATTCCGGAGCTACAAGGAGAACTTGAGCAAGTCCGAAACTTGGCAAACCGTTCTCTCACCCTTAATGTCCCTAACATTAACCAGCAAAATCCAACTACCCAAAACCAAGCACTACCACAAAATACACAAAACCAAAATCCACCGCCAAGTCCTCCTACACCACACCAGTACCCCACACCTCCTCAAAACCTTAACCCTCCACCAGCACCTACTCCTCAACAACACCACCATCATCCAACTCAATACCCACAAACTACCACTTATCACACTCCCCATAATGCACCACAACCCACTCCTGATCCCCAAAACTCAACCAATGACCACTCTTATACCCAGATTCCCGGAGTTCATCAAAGAAATCCCATATACGTGGAAAATTTACCCCACACCCCGCAACAAACCCTATACATACCTGAATCAATCGAGAAAGACCTGATCATTAAGAACGTGGCGGAAGAACTCAAGAAGCTCACTGGTAGAGTTCAGAGTGTCGAANGTTTTTGCATTAATGAAATGACGCAAATGTTGGCATCAATTTTCTCCAAGTCTATGTGTCGCTTAGGCCTACCTCGGGCACAATGAGGTCCCCAATTTAGGACGCAAATTATTGCATGACTTTGCAAAACATGTTTTAATACCGCAAGCATTCTTTCAATATTTCTTACTAACTTGGCTACCTTTTATTTTGTTTTTCTTTTCTTTTGATTATTCCCATTCCCCAAGGTTGGTTCGTGCATACTGGCATCATCAACATATCACACTAGATCCAGAGGTCCTCCGCCTCATCCTCCACCAAGCGATCCTAAAGGCAAAAGCAAAGGGAAAGGGAAAATGGATGATTTGAGTGGTATCAGGAAAGGCAATGCCACCCTAGCAGAAAATATCGAAACTTCGGATGGCCGAAGTACTCCGGCACCGAATGAACTAGTCTTACATCTGGAACAGAAAATTCCGGAGCTACAAGGAGAACTTGAGCAAGTCCGAAACTTGGCAAACCGTTCTCTCACCCTTAATGTCCCTAACATTAACCAGCAAAATCCAACTACCCAAAACCAAGCACTACCACAAAATACACAAAACCAAAATCCACCGCCAAGTCCTCCTACACCACACCAGTACCCCACACCTCCTCAAAACCTTAACCCTCCACCAGCACCTACTCCTCAACAACACCACCATCATCCAACTCAATACCCACAAACTACCACTTATCACACTCCCCATAATGCACCACAACCCACTCCTGATCCCCAAAACTCAACCAATGACCACTCTTATACCCAGATTCCCGGAGTTCATCAAAGAAATCCCATATACGTGGAAAATTTACCCCACACCCCGCAACAAACCCTATACATACCTGAATCAATCGAGAAAGACCTGATCATTAAGAACGTGGCGGAAGAACTCAAGAAGCTCACTGGTAGAGTTCAGAGTGTCGAAGGTGTTAAAGGCATTGAAGGTTTAAACTTTGAGGACTTGTGCATTCGGCCAGATGTGGAATTGTCGAAGGGTTACAAACCTCCCAGGTTTGAAATGTTCGATGGAACTGGTGATCCGAAAATGCATCTGAGGTCATATTATGACAAACTTGTAAGAGTAGGAAAAGATGAACGAATCTATATGAAACTGTTCATGTGAAGCATCACAGGAGATGCGTTGTCTTGGTATATCAGTCAGAACCCAAAGAAGTGGGTTAATTGGGTAAGTATGGCATCAGATTTCATGGACGGATTCAGGTTCAACATAGAAAACGCACCAGACATTTTCTACATTCAAAATCTCAAGAAGAAACCAATAGAAACCTTTCACGAATATGCTACTCGGTGGAGATCTGAAGCCGCGAAAGTAAGGCCAACACTTGAAGAAGAACAAATGAATAAGTTCTTCGTCAAAGCTCAAGACTCGTAGTACTATTAAAGGCTTATGGTTATTGAAAACCACAAGTTCTTCGACAACATCAAGCTGGGAGAAAGAATAGAAGAATGGATTAAGAGTGGGATGATGACAAATTCCGAGGCACTGCAAGCCACGAATAAAGCATTGCAATCGGGAGGTATTTCAAAAAAGAAAGAAGTGGGACCTATAATGGTGGCCCAGGGTCCTAAGTTTCCTCTCACATACAAAACACCTCCACCTACATACCAAACGCCTCTACCCACATACCAGCCTTCACCCCCCAGATACCAACAACCTGCTAACACCTACCACGCCTATAACACTCAACCCGCATATTACCACTCACCACCACCTGCCCACCAAAACTACCAAAAACCATGACCAAACTTCGATCGCAGACCACCTAGACAATACACCCCAATTGTTGAACCCATAGACCAACTATACGAGAGACTAAAAGTTGTTGGTTATGTCATTCTTATTCCTGCCGTTGCTATGGAGAATTCTTATTAGTGGATTAACCCCAACAAAACATGTGCCTATCATTCAGGCATGAAGGGTCATATCATTGATGAGTGTCGCACACTGAAAGACAATATTCAGACACTGATCGACACTAAGGTCATACAGGCAAAGGAAGTTGCACCAAATGTTCGTAACAATCCTCTCCCGGATCACAAAGGTGAGGGAGTGAATGTGATAGAGACCGACAAGGAATGGGATCCAAAGGGGTCAATTGGACTCATTCGTGAGGGGGACAATCCTAAATCGTCTCCGGTCACCCTCACACCCATTGTGGTACAAACCCAAGCACTGTTTGAAGTCGAGGTAACTACACCCTTCACTGTGATGGTATCCCCCAGGCCATCTTACAAGTCTAATACTATCCCATGAAATTATGTTGCGGAAGCAAGGAGAAAATGAAAAGCAAAAATGGAGGAAATAGGTGCGGTGCAAGGCATGACTAGAACTGGCAGAGTTTATACACCTGAGCACCTGGGAGGAACAAGCAAAGACGCTACATCTAAGTTGCATGTTGTTGAGACTGGCCCTGATGACCTTTGGAGATAGGTACAAGCAAGAGAATACTCTGTTGTCTATTATCTGAACAAAACTCCCGCTCCGATATCCATCTTGTCACTACTATAAAACTCCGAGACACACATAAATGCCTTGATGAAAGTGTTGAGTGAATCTTATGTACCCACCAACATCACTAGTGGGGAGATGGCCAACATGGTCGGGCAGGTACTGGNCTGGAGAGCCACAAAATCACCTTTCACGAGGATGAATTACCACCAGAAGGACTAAGTCACAACAGGGCACTACACATCACAGTGCAATTTGAGGATAAGTTCATCGCCAGGGTCCTAATAGATGGGGGTTCAAGTCTCAATATATGACCACTGACTACTCTAAAGAGGTTGGGTAAAGGCATGCACGAGATACGGATGGAAAGTATGAATGTAAAGGTGTTTGATGGATCCCAAAGAGCCACAATCGGAGAAATCAACCTCAGCCTACAAATGGGCCCAACCTGGTTTGATGTTGAGTTTCAAGTGCTGGATATATCTACTACCTATAATCTATTGTTGGAACGACCCTGGATACATGCCGCTGGGGCAGTGGCTTCTACTCTACATCAGGCTGTGAAGTTTGAGTGGAACCATAAGTAGGTGATTATCCATGGAGATGGAAGTAACCCCATCTACACCAATCAGACCGTTCCAGTCATCGAGAATAGGAAGAAGCTGGGTGAAGAAATGTACTATCACATTGATCGAGTCAGCACAATTGAAAAGGATCGATGGTGGAGTAATAAGATAGAAAGAATATTACTATGGACAGGTTATGAACTTGGCAAGGGTCTCAGCAAAAACCACCAAGGGATCACCAAACTCATACAACCGCAGCGTCATGGCACAACTTTTGGGCTCAGATATGAATATACTTGGCAAGAGTAGCAGGATTAGTCACCGCCATGGCATGGTCCTTCTTATACGATGTAACAACCAGTACCACCTCTGCACCAGACATTTCATCAAGCTGACATGATGTGGGGATCTGAGGAAGATGAAGTCTTAGCTGGCATGAGGAAACTGTTTCTAGATGAAGAAGATATGGATTGCAGTGCGATAGTTGAGGAGGA